>APFE031516442.1:0-51843 GCA_000404065.3 Pinus taeda | reverse complement strand
AGACGTTTTTTATGGTGTTGAATCCATTTCCACCATCAAAAACATGATTCAAACACTGTCTCTACAAGATTTTTTGAATTTTTGTTTACCTGGATTCCGGCCACTTTTGACCGTCTGGGAAATTCTTCCTCCGCCTCATTAGACGACTCCTATATATATTAGAATAAGATAAAAGAAGAATTAAAATGATAGGTTAAAGTACTATAAAAATAAAAAAATAGAATTAATTTAAAATTAAATTTGGTTCCATTGATATTAATACAAGAGAATAGGATTTGAATATTTATATTAAAATATAATTGAACAATTAATTTGTGGTTGGTGTCTCAAAATTAAGTAGTATTAAAATGGTATTAATTTAAATATTAGTTAGAATATAAAATTAGTATTAATTTAGAATTTAAAAAAATCAATGTATTAAAATATAAGTATAAATTAGGAAAATAATATTAAATTAGAATTAGATTGAATTAAAAGAATAATTAAATTAGAATTAAAACGAAATTATTGGAATAAAAGATACAATTAGACGAAGAATTTAAAAGGATATAGATACAATTAGACAAAGAATTTAAAAGGATAATAATAAGTTCCAACGCTCCATCTTAATTTCGGATCTACTCAACTCTAAGAGGGATCAAATCTCTTTTCACCTTAAGAGGGGTTTGCATCTCTAAGAGACTTGATACATCTCGGCTTGGTAGATATTAAGATGAATCTAGGCTAGTTTAATTTCCCCCTTTAAATAGACTATAATCAACATGAATACCATGGGTCATTTTTATTTTATTTTTATGGAGTTATTTTTATTTTTATTTTGATCGAGTTAAAATGTTTACATTTTATGGTCATGTTTAAGAATAACACTCGAATAGGCGAGTAATTGAACCTGTGACTTAACATTGAGGAGTGCCTTAACAATGGACCTGATTGCCGTCTATCCAAGACCTCGTGGACATTTAAAATGTAAAATATTTTAATTTAATTTATTTTTTATGTAATTTGACTTAGTTAAAATGTTAAACAAGAAATTACATTACAACATCTCTACCATATTGGGCTAGAGAGCGCCTCACAACACAATAATAATAAAAATAAGAAATTGGTAAAGGGGAACAAAAACCTTAGCCCTTGAGAGCTAAGGTTTCATAGAGAGAATGCCCATTAGATAAGGGCAATCATCGATGGACTTCCATTATTAATAGATATGAAAATCCTCATGCAATTGCTTCTTAGAGATACTTTCATTGTCAACATATCCATAATCCCCTTATCTTCATAATGTTAAGTCAAGACTAAGGTCTTCCCAAGTACAATATAAAATGTGTGTTTTAAACTCTAATATAGGCACCCATTATCTTTGTCATTGGTGACCTCAGAGAGCATCCTCAACCAACCTCCATTGCATTGTGCATTAATGGATTTCAACCATTCCAAATTGAAGCCAAGCATGTCCGAACCAAGTGCAAAAGTCCCTTTCTCCAATGTTAGTAATCACTTAGCATATCCTCTCACAACATGTTTTGTAACTGATGATGATATGCATTTTATGTTGATTTCAAAATAGTATTTTTGATATTGTTGGGTTAACAAGTTCTTGACCATATCTTTCAAGGCTTAATAACAATGAGATTTTAAGTTCTCTCAATTGATTAGTATCTAATAACAATAGGACTTTTGGTTCTATTCTACATAAGATCTTCTTAATGCCCAAGTTGCTACTATTTATTATTCACATCATGTTGCTTCTAAACAACTATCTCATTTTTTTTCCTCGAAAAGAACCTCGTAATTTTATTACTGAAAACAAAATTACATTTTGTAAATGCTATATGAAACACATTCAAAAAATAGTCGGAAGACCTACAAGAAATCGAGCAAAAAACTCCAAGAATAATCCCCCAACATTCAGAGGTCCACAAAAAGTGTTGGAAAATGTAACTAGTTTCAATCTACACAAGTGTCATTATATTCATGTCATTATGTATATCTTATGTTACAAGCAAAAAAAGAAAGAAAAATATTATTTTAGGCATGGGTTTCATGCTCTATTTGTATTGGTCATCTAGGTCAAGCATGCATTTCGTGCTCCTAAGGTTTGTCTAGTCAAAATATTTTTTTTTTTAGTCAAAAGCGTCTTTATCATTTGCATAAGACCCTATTGCGGAAGTTGTAACATGTAAAAGATATTATTTTGAGTCTAGAGAGTCAAAATCAGCCTCCAAGCACAAGTCAACCCACTGAGAAGTTAGCCTAGAAAGGGCTATTTGACCACATGAATAACATATATATATATATATATATATATATATATGGAGATTCGACTCATTTTTGGACATAACTTCTACAGTTTGCTCATAAGCATGAAAGGAGAAGAAAACAAGAGCAAGAATAAAGGAAGCACAAGAAAGACCAAAGCGAAGATATAAGGGTCCAAAATTTTCTCTACTTATGTCCACATGTGCAAAAATTAGGGTTTATGCAGCGATTGCAGCGCTGAGAGTTGCAGATCGAGGTTGTAGATATGAGCTAGGAATCGAAACAAATATTTGAAGCAGATTGAAGGAGGATTGACCCTTGATGACTGGGTTGATCTTCGACCTATTTGGAAGAGATTCTTGGAGGGCTGACTTGGTGCTTAGAGGACTTGGTCTAGGAGTTTGGGCCTTGGATTTCTCATTTGAAACGATTCTACAAGAAGATAAGTTCTTTTGGGTTTTCCCCTTTTGAGGGGCTGTGCCCTAACTTGTATTCTATATTTTGTGTCCACTGTCTTTTATGATCCTTCATGGTTTTTGCTCTTCATAATTATTTGATGAGAAAAATATTACTAAGAACAATAAGAAGCTAACATAAGTTCACAAGCTTTTATCAAGGATAGGGAGAATTGTTTTAGCAGCTACCTTAGTAGATTATCCAACAAAAAAAATCATACATTAAGGACGAAACCTCCCAAAGAAAACCAAACAGTGTGCAGAGGCCTACAACAAAAACCCCAAGGGTGCAAACATCCAAGGGCTGAAACCCAAAGAGGAAATGGCTAAAGAAAGTATGCCAAGCAATGATTGGAACCATAAACTTTGACACAAAGGAAACCCACAAACCAACGAACACCCGCAATGGAGAATGGACACCCCAACAAGTGACCATGGCCCAAGCATAAGAGAAACCTTGCCAATGAGAAACAACTCTAACACGACACCAAATCACACAAAACCCTAGAATTTCCCCTGCAAAAGGCGACAAGAAAACCTTTGGTCAACAAGAAACGAGCCACGAAGCCCAACATGAAGTCGCCAATGACTCCAAATACTTGGTGAATGATGTAGCAGAGTAGGGCCAAACAACGATGGCAAGGAGGATGACGACGTTCAAAATCCCAAGCGACATCTAACAACAATTCGAAGCACATCGCAAAACACCAGAAGAGAACTTGAAGGAAACAACGACACCCACCAAGGTAAAGGAACAAGACCATTATCCCCATGGACAAGGAGGAACAAAACAGGTGGTTAGGGTTCTAACTACCTTGCCCCTACCTCCCTCAACAACTATCTCATTTACCCTAATGCTTTTTCATTTTGTAGTGCTTTGTGTTTTGAATGATTTTCTCTCTCTATTTTTTGAATTGAGGGTCAAACTTATGTTGCTTCAACCAAAACTTTTGCCTTTTCAGTGTTTCATCTTCAATTTCAACTTCATGTCTGATGCTCTTAGTTACTCTAATTTATCACATTTGTGCTTCTTTATTGTCTCCCTTGGCCATATGCACTACACTTAACTTGTCTTTCCCAAACCAATGGTGTTTTGGCATTTTAACTCCTTGCTCCTCCCATAGTAGCATACCCCTACATTAGCAATTTGAATTAATGCAGCAAACAATGGAGTCACAATTTTTTTATTATCATAACAATGCTATCAAAGAAAATACAATGCACTAGAGGTTCATGTTTCCACTATTCACTCCTCACAATCGTCTTCTAGGACTTTATAGGATTATGGTCTTATAGGACTGAATTAGTATCCTCACAATTGTCTTCTAGTACGTCACGATCTAATTATTTCTTGATTCCCATTAGTACTAACTCTAATGACTTTTGTGGTTTTTTTCTCTTGAAAAAAATAATCCTACACAATAAACATATTTCTACGGAAAAAAATTTCATATAATTTTCAATCTTTATTTTCTATCAATATAATATTTTCATCTCTAACACCATCTACATTTTTTGCTTCACTTTCCCAACACCATCTACATTTTTTTACTTCACTTTCCCATGTTTCTTCAATTTATCATGGATATTTGACCATTAACAATGCACTAAACTTTGTAATAATCGAGATAGAATAAACTTTGTGAATTTCACTTGTAATTTTGCTATTACAAGTATAGCAGCATAAATCCATTTTAACCTATAAAAAAATAACCATCATGAATTATCAAAAGCTTTAAAATGCAAACCTCAAAGTTTTTACACCATCAAAGACTACTTGAACATTATTCAACCACATTTCATATATAATCTTATTATTATTTTTTAAAATTTATATATCTCAATAAAAATAATAATAAAAAAAGATATTATATATATGATCTGAAATTTTACAGACACGCAGACTACCCTACATCTCCCCCTCCCAGACCAAATACAAGCTTGCATGTACATTGCCTTGCTTCTGCATGCAATTCTTCAGTCTAGGTTTTGGCATTCACTGCCATGGGTGTAACTTGTCCAAAGTCTCAATTTAATGTTATTGGGAATTTGGGATATTGTACCATAGAAAAGAAAAGCATGGTAAGAACGTGCGTATAACTGAACATAGATATAAGCACTGTAGCCACTTTACCATGAGCATAAAAAATGTGAGGCCTGGTTTTGTCATTTAACTCCATGACACCATGTAAAGCTGAATTATCCCACCACTCTGTCGCAGTAAACATTGAACTGAAATCTTATTCTTGAATTCCCGTGAAGGTTGTCGACGAGATGATCAGATTCATGTTTTGCATTCATGTACTGTTCAGCTTTATCTTTGCTTTTGTCAACAGCATCTCCTTTAACAGTTCAAATCCCATCCCAGTGGTTATTCAAAACATTATCCTGAATAATCTTCCAGTCAAAAATCAAACTACAATTTTTTTAACTGAACTAGTTTAACTCCTTATCTGGCACAATAGATAACTTGTATTAAATTGCTGCTGCAGTAGAAATAATTGGTAAACAGAAGCCATGAACGACATATGAAAGAATCAAGGGTCCTTTGCGTTTTGCAGATTTGAGCAATCAAACCTGTCACTCGAAACTGTGAAAAAAGCGAGTTCTCGTAGTTTCCAGGCAACAATGGTTCTGGTATTTCAAGCACATGTTTTGTTAGGAACACAGCATACAACAACATCTCTTGAGAAACGTTGAATACTCAAATGCGACTGCCATCCATTGCTGTTAACTTAGCCATACATCAAACATTATGCATGCATGAATTGGGTATCGATTGAAGAGTTGACTTTAATAGTACACAGGAAATGTCTTTTCTAAGTACAGACTACAACGTTTTGTATATGTCCCTGCAATCACGTCATGTGATTATTATTTGTCAAGATCATACTGCAAAGTAATTTAAAAAACTCCACTCTGAAAACTACTATACAACAGCTTCTATATGATTTGACTGTTGGAATTAAATAAAAGAGCTCTGCCGCCTCCTTAAGTGCCATTGGCAATGAAAATTTACATGACACAGCTTTGTCACATTTCCAACTGATAGTGGTAAGGATCAATAGAAGCCAACAACATTCGAGACTGTGTTTACCAACATTCTCATCTGTTAATCAAGGTTACAATAATACATGCAAAAATAGCAGCTGCGTGTATCTTGAAGCTACATTGGAGACAGCCAGTCTTGCCAGAACTGTTGCCAAATGCTACTTATTACACAACCGATCAAAAATGGTGGAAGAAAGAATCAAATTTCAAGAATCAAAAATCAAATTGTATGCCCTTTGATTTGGCAAAAGTTTAGCATTGCCCTCACTGAAGTTCAGACACCCCATTGTGTCCACCCACTCTTTTAGCCAAGTCTCGACATGGTATCCTGTCTTGACAACTTTTCCACACTGCCAGATGCACCAGTTACTACACCTAGACTAGTAATTCCCGGAGCGTGAAGGGGAGATTCAGTGGGAAAGGAAGCTTCTGAATTATCATCTGAGGAAGACTCTTCAGAGTAAACTGTCCTAATCACTGAACCTGTATTCGGTTTCATGACCTCCCTTGGAGCAGAACTAGGACTAGCCTTACCCAACTCCGAGCAATCTGCCATTTCTGTAGGATTTTCATCTTTCCCACCTCCTGGAAAGCTAGCTTTAGCTAGTTCTCTTAACATTTTCAATTCATTTATCCTAGGGTCAGATTTAGTTCCCTTTGATCTCTTTCCTTCTAAAGATCTTGTTTTGCCCCACTGATTCCAAATTTGACCAGTCTTTGGAGACGACTCAGGTCTTATCTCACTTGAAGCAGGCACGCCACTTTCACCTGGAAAAATTCCGGAAGAAATTGTTCTAGGGTCTATAAAACAGGGAGAACCAGGGTGATAGGTGGGAACAATATCTTCAGCAACAACAGTCAATGGAGGCTCGTTCTGGGACATCTCATCTGTCCTCCTTTCTCGTTCTCCCTCGGGACTAAATGGCACAACTGGAACCAAGCCGGTCTTGGGTTGGGAGGATTCTGGGGTAACAAACTTTGACCAATATTCATGAGGTATGAATGGCAGAAAAACTCCACGTAGTAGCATTTTCACCCCTAGTTTAAGTGATGGTTGAGGAGATGGTGCCAAACTAACAAGACACTTCATCAAAGCATACCATTCATTCACAAGTTGAGAAACAAAACTAATTAAAAGAAGAATCAGCATAAAAATGCCAATACCCTTGTGATCGTCATAAGAATGTCCATCAGCTAAGAGCACAAGACCAGCTGCAAAAATCCCTGCTTCACAGATAAGGCATATACTTTCGACCATTTGCACTCCTCTTCTGATGTATGGCTTTAGCAAAACAATATATAACAATTGAAATACCGTAAAACCAAAGGCTACACCAATCTGACTCCAGGAATGGTCCGAGGAAGGATATGCCCCAAAAATTATACCTAATGTCACCCGTCTAATGAGATCGACAACAAGGTATGCTGACCTGGCAGATCCAATAACTCTCTGAAAAGGTGATACCACTGTATCTTCAATATCATCGTCAGAATTAACAGCTCTCATCCTTCCAATACCATTTGTACCACTGTCAATCCACTTGGGTAATCTCCTTAGATTGTCTCCATCAACAAAGACCAACTTTGCAGGACCTTTGCGATCTTCAAATAAAATACCAAACCTTGAAAGAAAAGATGATGGCAATCCTTCCTTACGAAACCACTTGCCAACTGCATTCCTACCCACAAATACAGAAAATATTTTGCTGCACAAATCTACTTTCTCATTTTCACATCTAATTTCTTTGTACTGAGCGAGATCTCCCATAAACACTGCGACCGTGAGGAACAGAAAAACTGACAGCAGAAAGGCTGCTGGCAGTGCAAGAAGTATTACTCCTACAGCAATGCCTGCAGTGGTACCACCTGCATGGGAAACAAGAAGATCCATATCAAAACTTCATTCAGGATAGTAATCATTTCAAATCACCAAAATAATCATGTTGTCATTACAGAAGTATTGCCTCTAATGATAAATGCAGATGCTTGACACATGCAAGGAAGTGTAAGGATGAGCAAGAAAAGCTCAAATCTTGGAATGGATAGTGCTCCTCGTAGGGATGTTTTTGTTCGCCACTTCAGAAAGACAAGAATCAACATGTGCAGAACAATTAAGGCACCTCCAACAACACCAAGCCAGAACATATTCATCCCAAAGTCCTGCCATCTGCAGAAGAACAAATTAAGAATAAATCTAAACAAAACAATCTTTTAAGAGAAACAAGTAATTTCTAAGTTGCAAACCTAGATACTATATCTTGTCAGAAAAAAACAGCACCATCAACCATAAATAGCCTGTTATTTTGTTAGCCCCAACTCGTCAAGCTTACCCTGTGTACTTTTTTCCGGCACGTACAAGTTTTACTGCTGATAAATTTTCACTTTGATTCTGCAGCAACATCAGATTATGAAATCCATTCAGTGGGGTGCCTGTCAGCAGAAATTTTGAAGGATTTTTTCCTCATCACCAGAAAATGGATGTTGGAAAATTCTCATGTCATAAATGTCACTACGTACCGTTCAGGTAAAAAGAAACTTACCACAAAGTACTGAAGGTATTCACTCAATTCCAGAGCTGGACCATACATAGTGGAATTCACTCCTAGCTTCCGTTCCCTATAAATTCTAGGATTTGAAATGGCATTCCAAGATTTTCGCAAAGCATGTTCACAGGTAACCAAAGATGGTATCTGCAAACCTGAAGATTTTTTTAGAGCCTTGTTATGTGGAAAAAGTGTCTGACCACCAAAATTCAAAGACCGTTTCAGTGCAGGATTTGTTTTCCTCCATTCCTCTGGAAAGAATAGTGAGCAAGGTGAAGTAGAAACAAGTGAATACTGATCTCTTTTGCTACGATACTTAGATGCTGCAGATATCAAACTGCGCTTGTGTTTGACTGTGGTTATGTCAGGGCTATTATTAACCACAAACTGAGAATCAAATGTATTTGTTATGACATCATGCATTTTCCAGGGAAGCTTTGCATGAGGAATAAGCCATCTGAGGCCCTTGGTCGTTTCATGATACTCAATAGGCAGACTCACAGATAGCCAATCTGAAAAGGCAAATACCTGGAGGTGCCCTGCCATTCCCTGTAGGCAGAGTCTGTCAGTAAAGCTCTCTGAATCAATATATAACATGTTACTAAAGTAGTATAATCACATGTAACTATTCCTGACTCCCTACATATTGAGAAACCCTGCCTGTTCTTTTCACATAAAATTAACTAACTAGGCAAGAAATCCAAGCATATAATAATCAGCTTAACAACAATGAACACAGCATGACAGCAGCATGTATTAACTGTTTTACTACCTCTAAAATGAATTTAAACTCACCAAAAGATTTCTTGATGGGTCAGTGATGATGAAGCTTGCTGTCCCACTTGTCAAGGCCCCTGCAGCTGCAAGTGTGGCTGAAGAGAGAGAAAGTACAGTAGCAGCAAAAGATGTGGCTAGCAGTCCAGCTGTTGTAAGAGAGTATAATGCAACAGATATTGCAGGCGCAGAATCTGCATAAGTAGATAGAAAACTTAGCTGTCAGCCTGTCAGATATATACTGAAGCGTGCCTTGTACAGTCTTAGAAGACATTCCTTTGTTTCGACACCAAATAGATGACAACAATTGGAAGAACAAATCAGAAGAATCAAATCATAACAATCCCCAAGCATCAACCATGTATACAAAAAAGAATACCTAAATTGCACATACAAAAAACACATATCCTAGAAATCAATCTATGCAGTGCCAATTTGCCAAATACATGCTCTGTATGAATATGTTATAAACATAATAAATAATAACAAATTAATTAATTAAATGAAAAATCAAGGGGCACGTACCCTTTCACCTTGGGACTAGTCAATAATATATAGTAAGCTGTCACGAGGGTTATTGAATCATCAATTTCATATTCTTATTCCATAATAATAAATATTGTCTGCAAGAATTTCCTATAAATTAAATAACTAGTTAATTAAAAAATTTATGCTTTATCCACGAAAGTTAAAACAGAAGATTATATATATATATATATATATATATCGAAGTAGGGCCCAAAACAAAAAATGGTGTGTCACGAAGAAATTCTTGCAGACCTTAATTGATACAGATATGAAGTCAATAGCATAAGACATCATCTCGGCAACATTGAAAAGAGTCATGTTTAGGGAAAGCCAAAAGGTGTAAATTGAGAAAATGAATCAGCTAAAAGAAAAGGGAAACATAATTGATTATCTACTTGTCGAGTCCGAAAATAGATGGCAAACTGTGTTAAAAATGAGGAATGGCAACAAGGACGAAACTACCAAGACACTTAACTACCATGGTGAACAAATTGATCAACAAACTAAAAAGGTAGCTGCATTAACGGCACAAGTTACAACCTTTAGTTTATCAAAGGCCAACACCTAGTCCACAAAACACAAGTGAACGGGACCATCAAGAACCACCTAAAGTAATTTTTTCATGCAATCAATATCACACAAGATTTTAAGATATAAGTCATAAAAGAATTAAGGAATTACGGAAATACAATGGTAAGGATTGTTACCGCTCAAACTAGCAGGGGTCCTAGGAGGGGATCCTATAGGGAAGCTACTAGGTCAAGGGCAACAATTGAGCTATAGCCCAATGTCACCTCAGCTAAGGCTCCCTGCTCTTTACAGACTTTCACTGATGGGAGGAGACCCAATATAAGAGGAATCACAATAATGGATGTCAATGAGAGGATAAAGGGTGTGTTGAAGAAAATGTAACTAGATTCAGTTTTCATTATGACTTATAATATTATGAAGAAAATTATTATTCCTTGCATCATGGGTTTCATGAGAAAGATGTGTTTACCATAGGTCAAACACTTCTTCTTGATGTCTATAGGATTTTATGTTTCATCATAAGTATTATGAAAGTCATAAGGTCAAAGGTTTATGCTTCAAGACAAGTGTCACTATCCTCGTGCAAATCCGCTCTACAAAATGCAGTGATCTCCTTGATATGTCAGCCTAAATTCAAGGCGTTCCTGGTGGCTCAATACACCATAGTTGACTCATATATATAAGGAGTAACGTGGAGTCAATTGAGACAAGTCTTTGGGTCAGTTCATATATTACAGTCAGCAAAGAAGGAAACGAATAAACAGTGAGCAAGGTAATATCTCAGAAGTGTCAAGTTCTCGGAAGTCTGTTCTCGGAATACATAGATAGCGTGTCAAGTCCTCGGAAGTCTGTAAGCCATCCATGGTGATATATCTCGAAAGTCTGTAAGCCATCCACTGTGATAAATCTCAGAAGTCTCTCGGAAGTCCATAAGCCATCCAATGTGATATATCTTGGAACTCATTGAAGAACTGTGCAAATATATACACAGTGACTGTGTTCAATACAACTCTCGGTGATGGTCTACCTTATCACTATTGTATGAAATGACATATTCGAAGAATTGTGGCAGCCAAGCGAAGAAGGTGTCGAAGACAGTGACTGGACAATGAAAACATAAGGAGGAGTACAGTGATATCAAGACGGTGAATTGTAGAACAAACAAAGCAGAGGATAGTGACAAACATCTTGGAGGTAACCTTGTGTCTATTTTGTCAACGGTCTTGGTATTCATCATCTAAATATCTATAAGAGATTCAAGGGTTTTACTCTCAAGAGGAGAGGCTTCGCCCTAGCTTGGACCCAACATCTTGTGTACTTGTTCTATTGTTGATCTTCTATTTTTGATGATTGTTTCATGATTGAAGAACACTAACATAACAAAGTTAAATGAAGAAGACAACACAAACTGTTATCAATAAGTATGAGAAGAATCAGTAAGTCATGAATTGCCCTAAATTCTTCAATAAGGTGATCCCAAAGGCCTATTCATAAGAGAGACTCAATTGTGTGGCTTTCTTGCTTGGAAAGCAAGGTGATAGGCTCTCTAGAAGGGGCTAAGAGGATTCTCGAGGCTAGGCTTTGGGATTGAATCTTGTAAAAATGCTCCCTAGGGCTAGAAATTCTTACGGAGACTTGGCCTCTACGTGATCTTTCTAGAATTAGAGTTGTAAAGTTGCGGGACCACACAGGACCAAGTGGACCCAAAATTAGGTCAAGGGTATGGAGTTGATCAACTAAGGAGGGGCTTGCCGCTTAACCTAATTAGGGAAGAGAAGAGGATCAAAGGACAAATTTTCTTTTGAGATTTGGATACAATGATCCTAATGAGATCACTAACCCAAAATCAACCTAGGGCAAGAAATGGTCTTGTGGCTAGGGCTTGCTATATCTCGGGATTCCACTGTCGAAATTGCTTGAAATTTGGAAGACCTCTTAAGAAAACAAAACTATAGTAGTGGACCAATTTTCAAGGGTTTTGGATAGCTACAAATGATTTTGTGTGATGCCCTAGAAGACCTTCCGAGGATAGGCCTAGAATTGGAAGAAATGAAGAAAATAAATGTTATTTTGACCACCACAGGGATATGAGGATCAGTGCCTTATTGCTTGGGCTTAATGGAGTCAAGATACACATAGATAATGAAATTTCGTGAGCTAAAGAGCCCTATTTGATCTTTGCTAGCCTCTCCAAGGGCAACAACTAGATCAATAGAGATTTATACTTCAAATTTGCGAAGGAGACAAAGTTTCGAGGTCTTTAACCTAAGAGGTGCCTCTAGGAACATTCGCCCAATCCCTCAAAGGTCAATGCATGCATTTAATCACCTATTCAAGGATCCAAAAGAATTTCACATTACATTTAAGTTTTTAACCCATACAAGAATAAATATAACAACATACATGCAGTTAACCAGTAAGATAAAAAGAATAGCATCAAAATTTCGACTTATGAGAGAGAGAGTATATCCATTTATCAACTTCGCATTAGAGAAGCTCCAAAGACAATAACAAAATCCAAACATCATAGTGCGTCAAGAAAAACTCCAAAAATTCATCCCAACAAAAAATGCGAAAATCTCATAAGAGATACTAATCCAATCCAAGTGATGATGATCAAAATGAATCACCTCACTTCTATTTATACAATCACTTAGGGATTTGAATGGCCTAATTTGGACTAATAATGCCCCTAAAATAAAATAATGAGCATAATAACAATACTTTAGGTGACAAGCCCACCAAGTAGCTCAATAACATAATAAGAAGCCTCTCAAGAGGGTCAAAGGATCAACAGAGTGAGTCCTTGGGCCTTTGAGGAGGCCTATGAAGTATTGAGTGTGTCATGATGAGAGAATGTACCTCAAACATAGTGGACAAGGGGTTGGCCCCTTGTTTTCCAAGCAAGAACTTGTGGTGCTCCCAAGTTGGTGTGGGGGCACAAGGACATCCTCATGGGTCTCCAAGTTGATCGAAAATTCTTGTAGACTATCTGTAAGGGCTAGGATGATGACATAAGCCCTCCCTCTATAGTAGGAGACATCCTCTAGACCTTGGAACATCTGGCAAGTGTATGGTGCAAGTGTGGAGCTGGCTGAGCATGGTGAATCGGGCTCATCATCCTCATCCAAAAAGTGGAACACAAACAATCAATGAGTGGTGTTGCAGATCCATGAGGTACTCATGGCTCTTAACACTCACCCAACAAATGCCAATGTGGCCCTTTGGAGGGATAGGGCCCTGAATAGGGAGACCAAGCCCCAAATGGACACCCACCTACAATCCTACATAAGATCCAATGCGTCCCCTTGCCCTCCAATACAACAAATCATTATAATAATCAAGTAAAAGATCTTACAAGTCATGGAATCTATGGGGCACTTCATGGTGGCATGCCATTCCATAGTGGACTTTGGCATGTACAAGTGTCTTCATGTGAAATGGTCTCACCCTATCAATGGAGAATCTGTGATTGATCACGCTAAACTGGAGCCTTTGTGCAGAATTGCGTCACTACTACACGGTTCCTGCATCACCCCTGCTAGGTATCACACTGCTCCTTCTCTGGACCCTCTGTTGGCTAGAAAATCTGAATCTTTGCCTCCCGATCTCACACTTCGGCTACCGGCTACTGAAACTCGATTTCCTTAGCAGGAATTCGATCTCCCTCTAAGGCTTGCACTTCCACTGCATCAGCTGTGCGTGGGCCAATGGCACAAAGGTGTTTGCAGCAGTGCGGGAGGCACAGAGTTGTTGGAGCAACGAAGAGGCTGCAGAGGGAGCTTTAGCATTAGGAGGGTTTCTAGCTTGACAAGGAGGTCAGTAGCTAGGTAGATCAGTTACCAACGTCTCAGTAACTGAGTTGCAATGTAGCGGTAGCAGTGGTAGTGCTATAAGCAGCACGATGCAGCATGATGAGAGAGGGTTGCAGTGCAGATGCAGTGTTGGGAGAAAGGACCAGCAGTAGCATAGATGCAGAGGAGTTGTCGTACTGATGTAGCAGTGGTAGTGGCAGAGCCATGGGCAGCAATACAGGATGCAGTAGTGCAGAGGATGTCGGACAGCAAGCCAACCATCAGCGCGAGTACTGGTGCCAGATGATCAGGGTGATGTTCAGTTGTGGAGCATTACTAGAGCACGTTCCTCGCTAAGAGGGAGTGTTGATTTGGAGTAGCATCGAATGTGCTCTAGCCATGAAAATTGGTGGAGAGGCTAAAGCACATGAGATCTCCAAGACCCAGAATGGTTTGGGGAAATTCCACCTGGTTAGAAAGATATTAAAATAATTAATATTTTTAATGGAGTTCCTAAGTCTAAACTTAGGAAAATTACAATATTAATGGGTATTAATATAAAACTGGGTGAGAAGGTTCTAAATGTCATGGATCAAGCCAAATCTAATCTTAGTCATTGATTAGAGATTTAATCTCGGTCGTTGAAGACTCAACAAAAAAAAGTATAAGAGGAGGCTTGAGGGTCAGTTGGACATACACCAAGATTGATCAGTTAGTTCGATTTTCTGGAGCGGGGTTTGTTGAGAAAATTTGAACCAGTGATTAGAGTTGCAGTGAGGCACAATGAGTGCATAGCATAGAGGCAAAGATAGTGTCGGAAGACCAACACAGAGGTAGAGAAGGCTACGCTAGTAAGTGGGAGCCACGCAGAGGGCCAAAGAGACTGCACAGAGGGTCGAGGCCTACGTGGGTGACGCAAAGGGTTCTAGGCTGACGCAGAAGCTAGGAGGGCTGACTCAGAGCCTTAGAGAGGCATTGGAGAGACTTTCGTGGAGCAAACTTGCCGAATATCTGCTTCTGAAGAGAGGTACTACTACCATATTGATTTCTCTGTCAGGTGAGCCAGTTTGGCACCTAGTTGTACTCAAGAAAAGCTGCTTAATAATAAAACCCTCAGAACTGTTGCACCAGTTTTCCCAAGTTGGGATTTTTCGGGGACAATTGTCCAAAAATAACGGTGTCCCTTGTGTGTTTGTCTATTTCTTTTAGTTGATAATTTGTAGATGGTTGAGACTGCATTTGTGTTTATTTCAGTGTTTACATGGTTAAATAACTTGTTCAGTAATTAAACAAGTAGGTGAAATAAACCAAATAGTGCAGGAAATTTTCTAATGGGTTAGACTTAGAAATTTCAACAGTTCTCTCTAGCGTTGCACAACCTTCCACAACACCTTGTCTCTGTATCACCTCCTGTCACATTGCTCATGTCTAGCTACTACGCAACTCTGATGATGCATCTGTGTTGATCTTAACACTGCCATACTGCTACCAAATTTGCATTTGTACTGCAACTACCTCTCATCTGTTGTTGTTGCAACTGAGAAGCATCTAGAATACTAAATCAACAGTGTTCAATAAGATGCATTTGTCTTCTGATTCCCGACTGCTACTAGACTTTGCACTGTCACTAAAGAATTTGCGTTGTTGTTAACTCTGCACTAAGCCACCTGCTCTGCTATCAACAGTGCATTGTGCTCCTCAACATTTGATTACCACTAGTCTGCCACTGTCACTCTAGTACTTACTACATCAACTGCCATTGATCCATCATGCAGTTGAGTACTATGGGCCCCCCATAGCCAGGTAGTGATCCATGCGGTGGACTCCTCAAGGGACCTTGCCCAAACCTGTAGCTCTCTTGGGCTACAACACCAAATCACCTCACCTCACTCTTAGAGTTATATCTGCAAACATAGCAAAATATTCTTCTAGACTAGAGGAAAGCTTGTTTATTTCTACAGATGTTGCATGTTGATCTTGCTTCTCCTACTTCTCCTTCTTCCTCTGAGGACACCAAGTACTATAGTGATCGAGCTCACCACATCTAAAGCACTTGACCTTTGACAGGTCCTTCTTCTTCTTCTTCTTCTTCTTCTTCTTCTTCTAGTCCCTCTGCCCTTGACTGGGACCCTTCGATGCTAGGGCTACATTCTCCTCCTCCTTCACACCCTTCGAGACATTGTTTATTTCCAACAATACTAGCTCTAATGGTTGAGGGGTTGCCCCAACAGCTGCAAGTTGTTCTTAGACCTCCTGAATCCTGGTGAGGAAGGGATCTATGCCTTCTGCATCATGATGCATCTCAATTTTTCTTCCAAGAACATCTTCCTATGCTCGAAAGTACCCTGATATAGCATAAAGAGAGCTACCCACATCTCTCTCGTTGTACCTTTGTCTACTACATGTGAGACTATATTCTTTGAGTTGATCCACATCCTAGGAAACTGCCACCACATTATCTATGTAGGCTTTCAGGCCATATTCATCTAGAAGGAAGGACATCCTAGTCTTCCAAATGACGTAGTTGGAAGCCCCATCCAACCTATCTTGATCTCTAAGCCATGTTGTGCCCATCTCTGAATCTGTCAAAAACTCCCTCTTTACCTCTGCTTGGCTGCTAGATGCGCTATACGCACTCCCTTCTAGAGTGAGGAAATTTGCACTCAACTACCGCCAATTTGCTACTAGAAAATCGAACTTCTGAGACTTGAAGTTGCCTGAGAGAAATTTTCCCTCTGTTTTTTATTTTCCCTTCCACCTAACGCTGATTCTACTACTACGAAACCCTCTACGTCCAATTAAGGAATCTGCTCAGTGAAAATCTATGTTGTTGTTGCCCCCTCTGACTGCTGAAATCACAATCTTGGGCAACTCGACTATTTTGCAACCCTGCAACTGAAAATCGAATTTTTGCCCCAAGAATTTGGACTTCCTATCTGGGTACTGTGTTGCCTCTAAGAATTTCGACCTGCTGCTCCCACTAAACATCGAAATTCTCACATCCGCTTCTGCGCTTTCCGATTGACCACTCACGCTCTAATAGCATGTGAAAATTTTAATCTATCACAACAACTAGAAATTATTTTCCTAATTGTTAATTTATTTAACAATTTATTTGCAGTTTGCTATGGCAAATACCAAATAATTCACACCGTGATTTTCACAAGCAAATACCGTGGAAGAAAAATACGCTAGAATCTGAGAAAATCTAGCACACACATAAAAATGACACTGTTATTTTTTAACAAATGTCCCCAGAAAAAACCCAACTTGGGAAAATCGGCGCAACAGATGAGGGTTTTTATTATTAAGTAGCAGTGAAATCTAAGTACAATTTATGGATGCCCAATTAGCAATCCAAACAGCGAGAAAATCTGGCCAAAATTATTTTAGGGAATTTCCCTTCTTCCACAAGCAACCCCGACACAACTTCCCTTCAGAAAATTTGTCCTCCTAGACCCTTTGTGTCGGCCTCTACATCGTGGTTGCACAGACCCTTGGATGCTTAAGCGCGAAACTGCCTCTGATAAAATCGTCATGCCTGTCTCTGCTAAGGAAACTGATTCTCCGGCCCTCTGGAAGAATTTCCTAACCTTTGGAAGTTGAATAGATTTTTCCTCCAGCCAAATTGAGTTGCTTTTCTGAAGCAATTGTGGAATCCTCTATGCTGCCTCACTGGGAATAACTCAGTCTTCTTACTACTGCCTCTCAGGATCTAGAAAACTTCCTCCAGATCATTGTCTCTGTCCCTCAGTGTTTATGCTTCGCCACTGAAGCTCGAGCTCTCTGGCAATTAATTGCTGCTACTCTGGAAAATCGCATTCTCCAAGTGACTTTGGTGTATTCTCCATCACCACATTGATCCCTTCTTATATCTTCCCGTTGGGACTCCAATGGCCAAGATTAAATCTTAATCAATGGCTCACATCATTTTTGGATCGATCTGTGTGAGTTTCTAGAGCATTCTCACCTTGACTTAAATAATTTTGATTAATTAACCAGTTTTCCTAAGTTTAGACTTATGAAACATTAAAAAATTGGTTAATAATCTAATTAAGTCATCTTTAGGTGGAATTTCTAGAAACGATTCCTGGGTTTTGGAAATCGCATGCATTCTAGCCTCTCCACCAAATATTATGGCTAGAACACATCCAATGCTACAGAAACAAAAACTGGATAGGCCCTGCATTGCTTCTAGGAGAAATAATTTTGCCTCCTCTTTTGCCTCTCCAGAACTGGAATATATTCCTCTAGATCACTGTCTTTGCCCCTCTCTAGCCTTGCGTCCTCTCTCTAGCTCGCACTACCCAAGAGATTCACACTGCCAGCTCGAACTCATTGTTCTGCGTGTTTCTCCATCTACCCATCAACCTCTTCTTATAATCTCCAATTGGGACTCCAACGGCCAAGATTAAAACTTAATCGATGGTTGAGATCATCTCCAATTCAATTTGTTTGAGTTTCTAGAGAATTCTCACCTTTTTCAATTAATTACTATTAATTAACTAGTTTTTCTAAGTTAGACTTAGGAAAACTTTAAATGATGGTCAATTAATTTAATTGAGCTATCTCTAGGTGGAATTTCCAGAAACAATTTTTGGGTTTTGGAGAACTCTTGTGTTTTAGCCTCTCCACAAAGCTTCGAGACTACAACACCATCTGATGCTACAAAAACTAACACTCCATCTTAGCGATGAAGGTGTTCTCTCCAACTTTGTCTCCATAACACCTTCACACGCTGCTGATGTCTGACAACTGTAGTTCCTTGCTACTATCCACCAATCACTATGCCAACTCTGATTCATCTGCCACTGACTGTAGCTGAACCATGCTTCATCTGTGTTGTTGTTGACACTGCACTATACATCCTGTATTGCTACCAAATTTGCATATGCATTGTAACTCATCTAACACTCTCTCTCAACTATTTTTGTTGCCCCTGCAACTGAGAAGCATCCAAAATACTGAAAACTATCTTTGTGCTGCAATTGTCTCCTAAGTCTCTGACTGCTACTAGTTTCTACACTGTCCACTGATAAATTTGTGTTGTTGATTCTGCACTATGCCTCTTGCACTGCTATGAACATTGCTCCGCACTCTTTAGCATCTAAGTACCACTACCCTACAACTGTAACTCTAGAATTGACTACACTAATTGATATCAAATTTGTGTTGTTGACTCTGCACTATGCCTCTTGCACTGCTTTTCACCATGAGGAAACACCACCTGATGCTCACCTCAATGGAACCTACCCAAATCTTTGCGCAACTTTGGGACTAAAGCTCCATATTGTCCCACCTCTCTCCTAGAGATATAGCTGCATACATGGTGAATTGTTCCTCCAACTGGAAGGATACCTTGCTTATCTTTGCAAAAGCTGCAACCAGATCCTACTTCTCCTTTTTGTCCTTCTTCTTTTGAGGACACTGAGTACTGTAGTGGCCAAACTCACCACAACCAGAAACACTTGATCTTGGATATATCCTTTTTCTTCTTCTTATCTCCCTGCGAGCCTTGTCCCTAATTGGGACCTTCTGTTTTCCCCTTGATGCAAGGGCCACATTATCTTCCACCTTCACACCTTTCAATCCCTTGTTGTTGTCACTGTTGATGGAGCTCTTTATTAGAGATCACCTCATCTCTTCCTGCTGTAGATTTGACCACATCCAGTCCCACCCTAGTAATGTATCTCGTCCCAAAATTCCTTGGACAAAGATTTTCCATTCCTTGGACACATTGTTCAGGGCCAAATGCACAAGCTCTGTAGTTTGAGGTGCTTTCCCTACAGCTGCAAGCTAATCCCAGATATCCTAAATTCTGGTGAGAAAGGGATTTATGCCTTCACCCTTCTGCATCCTAGTATTTCGCAACTTCTCTTTCGGAAACATCTTCTGCTACTGAGAAGGATTATGATATAACCCTGCGAGGGCATCCCACATCTCCTTGGTTGTATTCTTAAGAGATATGTGTGAGACTATATGGTCCTGAACTCCATCTAGGATCATCTGCTTCGCTTTGGACCTCTCTTTCCTGAAAGTCTCTGACTGCTACTAGTTTGTAGGTTCTGCCACAGCGTTATTATCTACATAGGTTTTTAGACCTTACTCATCCAGGAGAAAGCACATCCTGGCCTTCCAGATGATACAATTGGAACCACCGTCCAATCTATCCTGATCTCTAAGCCCGATTGTGGTCGTTTCTACAAAAACTTGACCTGTAATGGAAATCTCCCTCTTTCTTCTGCTCAGTTGTTACCTTTGTTATTCACACTCCCTACGGGAGTGAGAAACTCTGTTTGCTGCAACTGGAAATATTGGATTTTTGAAGCTTGAAACCCTTTAAAAGAAATTCCCTCTGCGTGTGCACTTTATCTTCCACCCAACACTCATTATGTTCTAGCAAACTGCTACAAAACCCTTCTACGCTAGACAAGAAATCTGCTCTGCAAAAATACTAAGTGCCTGCTAGAATCACTTTTCTGGCAAGTTGATTTCTTTTGTTACCTTGCAACTGAAAATTGGAACAACTGTCTAGCAATTCGCACTACCTGGCTAGGCATTGTGCAACCTCTGAAATTTTAGTGTGCTGCTCCCTATTAACAACGAAATTTTCTCTCTTCCACATCTGAGCCTCCTATCCATCAAATATGCTCTAATACCATGTGAAATTCCTTGAAATGCAACAACTAGATATAATTCTTCTATCTGAAAATTAATTATGTAGTTTATTTTGTTTTTGGCGAAGTAACCAATTATTCACATGCAATTTCTTCACCAAATAAAATACCGCAGAAGAAAATATAGGAATTGAGAAATACTAGCACAAACACAAAAATTGACACAATAATTTTTGGACAAATGTCCTCGAAAAACCCAAATGTGGGAAAATCGATGTAGCCGCTGAGGGTTTTACTATTATGCAGCAGTGAATTCTGAGTACAATAAAATTGGATGCCCAACTAGCTATCCAATCTAAGAGAAATACTGGCAAAAACACTTGAGGGAATTTATCCTCGTCTCCAAATAATCCCGGCTCAAATTGACAAGCACGAAATCGATGCAAATCAAGTTCTCTTGCCTGCTGCTAACTGCGAAAGTGTCTCTCTTGCCTCCTGGAAAATCCTCCCAGCCTCTGGAAACTGAAACAACCTCCTCTGCAGCAAAATCGCACTGCTCACTGAATCAATTGCACATGCCCTACATTGTTTCCATGAGAAATAATTTGGCCTCCTTTCTTGCCTCTCTAGAACTAGAAAATATTCCTCTGGATCACTGCCTCTGTCGCACTCTAGCCCTGTGTCCTCTCTCTGGATCGAACTCTGCTGCTGGCTAGCTTGAATTGCCCAAAGAACTTGCATTGCTAGCTCTCACTGATTGTGATGTGTGTTTCTCCATCTACCCATCGACCTCTTCTTATAATCTCGAGTCGAGACTCCAATGGTCAAGATTAAAATGTAACTGATGGATGAGATCATCTCCAAGTCGATCCATCTGAGTTTCTAGAGAATTTTCACCTTTCTCAATTAATTACTATTAATTGACCAGTTTTCCTAAGTTAGACTTAGGAAAATTGAAATGACGGTCAATAAAATTAATTAAGCTATCTCTAGATGGAATTTCCATAAACAATTTTTCGATTTTGGAGAACTCGTGTTTTAGCCTCTCTGATGCCACAAAACTAACAATTCGCTGATAAAGTAAAATAGGTTGTTGTCCCTATGATTTTTACACAGACTTTATAGTTTTTCATACAAGACAAGAAGTTATTTTCACCTATAAATCCTTAACTAGGCATCAGAACTGATAAATAATTAACTTTTGGTTAGGATAAATTTAGTAGACCAAAATCCTAAGTTGCATGCCATATCTTTAAGTTATTTTGGCTACTAACATCTGTTTTTAGAAATATGCGTTGTTTTTAGCATTTTTTTTTGCACAAGACAATAGATAGATCAAGAAATTATCCACCCCTTTGACTCCACATGAGCCATTGGACACAAATCAAAGTTGTTGGGGGATATTCAAGGACCCCTCCCATGATTGTATAGAAGGTGTTTGGCCTAAATAACAAGGGCTTGGGGCAAGGTGACAGTGGCTCCTTTCCTTGTGTGTGCCCATCTAACAAGGTTGTTGGGACCCTAACAAATGTGCTAAAAAAGATCATGTAATATCCCAAATTATAAATTTGCTTCAAAATTCACACAGTCAATTTTACAAACAATTTGCACAAATTGAACCATAAAATTAGCAACAAAAAACAAGAAATATAATCTGCAACTGAAGAATAGACAAGATAATCATGTAGAAGAACTCAACCTTATTTTATTAACATATAATATGTTGGTACAAGGAGCAGGAATATGGTTGAGATGATGGCCCAAATAGATCTACAACAATGCTACATCGAATTCTATAACAATAGATCTAATGAAAGCACCTGTGAATTCTAGATGAATTCAACAAGTGGAGAGATCGGTTCATGCCCACACTGAATCACCCGAGAGTTTTCGTCCTAGGGCTACTAAAGCAGAGAACCAAATTTTCCAATCTACACCAAGACAAACGCTCAAAACCAGGATGTCTAAAATGATCTCCTACTCCTTTTAAAGGACCCAATAGATAGATCTCCAGTCTTCTAAAAGTACTTTATTTTATTATTTTATTATCGTTCTAAAAGCCCCTCCTTGACTTTGTCTTAAATGAATTTTTAATTTATTTAAGTCACTTTTGGCCTTTTCCTCTTAATTAATATTTTCCCTTTTTAATTAAGTGACTAATTAAAGTCACGTTTAATATGGGAAATTGTAAATTGCCCACCATATTTTTTCTGGCTACGGAAGTCACTTCGCAACACATCTTGCTTCTCGTTCTAATCCCAACAAGCTATTCGTCAAATACTCCTTTTGGAATGTCGCCTTAAGCATAATTAATTAAGTTATGCTCAATAATAACCCTGTTTTAAGGGAATTATCAAAAAGCAATGGAACTAGGTACAAGTTGTGCAAAATTGCTCCTAATGATGAATATGCCAAGGGAATGTTGTCGGATCCCATAAAAATCCCTCAAAACCCCTCAAGAACCCCTAATGATGTAATCTTGTTCTTGTGGCCTTACCATCATGTAAAACTAGAAATCAAACCCGGTTGCATCCTCATCATTAGGTACAATAATTCATTAGTGCACTGTGCATCTAACTAAACCAAACTTGTTTATCAAGGGCACATTGAGATTTCATGGGCTTCCCTCCCAAATTTAGGGCTTCAAACTTGTAATAGTGTTACCTCCCTAGGTAGGAGTGGCTACTAAACAACCCTATTAGGTGTTCCTAGCCCCTAAGGGGAAAGACAGTTCCCTGGTACATCCTTCATTTGATAGGTCTCATGTGAATGATGATAAATGGATGGGGACACGGGGGTCTCAAGGCCAAATGCCATGGGTTCAAGGGTAGCAATGATAAGGAATGTCTAAATATTAGGTGTATAGATGTAGGAAGGAGCAATCGTGGATATATGAGTTATCCCAACCCTTGTTTTTCCACCCTTCTATATTTGCCTTTTTCCTTTTCTTGATTTTTCTTTGTATTACTGCTCGAGGCTTCAAGAAATGAGAGCATGCTATGTATGATGTAAATAATTATTATCCCCTTACGGCAGGGCAACTCATCGCCCACCAAAGGTTGCGATATGCATGTGTTCTTTAATGAGGTAAGGGCATTCATGGGGTCCTAGAAATCAAGGTGATGGCTATAATAAGGGGTAGAGCTCATGCTTGGCTTTTTCCCACCTGATATATTAATGTCCCGAACCTCGGCCATGTAAGCACTGAGCTAATGTAAAGGACCATTTTTGATTCTATAAAGATTTACTGAACTATAAATATTGTAAGGAGTTTTTATAGAGCTATCTATTTTAAACAGAGTATGAAACTTTAAGAAAATTTATGTTCTAAATTTATGTAGAACTTCATATGACTAATTTTTTGATTCAATAATAAGTACTTACTTGGTCTGCTGTGGATGAAAATGTTTCAGAACTCCTCCAGTTTGCTCCTATTTACCAAAAGACCGAAACCACCCAGCCAAATTGAGAAGAACCTCGCTACTCAGTCCAGTAAGCTTCTCAATTGAAGCAGACTGTTTCCTCTATGCCCAAAAACCTCAGAACAACCAAGTCTCCTTCCATAGGTAACTCAAGTTTACTTCTTCAATATCCCCTTCGTTCTTCCTTCTTCCTCCCGATCCCCTTCCCAAACTCTTCCTTCTGGTTTATAAACTAATTCTTGGCGGTGGTCGTCCTTCCTCCAGCACCCACCGCTTCATTTCCTCATGACACCCTTCCCCTGTCATGTCATATACATTTCTTTTTAAAAAGGGTATATTGATTTTTTTAATTAACTTTCCTTTTTCTGATTTTATTTTAATATAAAGGTTAGACTTATATTAAATTATTTTATCATTAGTTTATTTATATATTTTATTATTGATTAATATATTTATTTATTAAAATTTATTTAATATTACTTTTATAAATAGGTCATTACATACACCCCCCCTTCAGAAAAATTCGTCCCGAAGATAGAGTTTTATCTTATATGAATATTTATGATAGCGATTAGTACACTTTTCTTAGGATTGTGTATTAAGGTTCAATTCTTACTTAATGTAAGGGCACTACAAATTTGGTGTTTTGAATACTTTAGGTTTATATCTTTAATGATCATGTTTTATTTCATTAGGTTCCCTAACTATTTACAACATCATTCTATCCTTCCTAATCTCTTCCACTCCCATCCTATCCATCATCTACTGGAGTATGTCATGGCGTCAGTTATATTGGCCTAACCATTTATAAACTCTAAGGATGACAGTGTCAGTTATATCGACCTAATCCCTAGTAGGCATATGGCAGTCATCATCACACGTCTAGGGAAATGTGACTCGCACAGTCCTCCCATGACTCTAGGTTTCGAAGGATACACGGTGGGCAACACCTCCACCTCTCCCAGTAGAATCATGGTTAATACCCTATCATGGAATCTCTTTGAGCCTTAATTGTTTTGAGGTCTCTGTCATCACGTGGTCATTTTGGTAACGGATATTATCTGCAATCATAAACACTTGTCCATGCATTTATAAAATATGCATTAACATATTCAGAAAAACAAATAGCTTATGTATAATTCACACATGTCAACTATAGTATAACATACTTTGCCATATTCTATTCATGTCATTAACTTTCATATTAAAATGTAATCATTCTTTGATTTCTATCTCATCAATCATATTGATATGCATAAATGAAACAAAATTATAATATCTTAATTCCCATCAAAAGCAAAATTACTCAAATATTTAAACTTTACTTTGATAACTATAATTTAGTAGGATCAATAACATGTTCCGTCTTGGTATCCATGTACTAGCGGAATTAAACAGATATTATGTCATAAAATTTCACGTTTATATATGATCATTTCAAAATGATTCTGAGTCTCTGATTTAAAGTAAAGCAAATATATACAAAACATGGTTTAAAGTTCTTCAAAATTGACACAAGTTGGGGTATTTTTGACATATAATTTATGTATCTTCCCAATTCGCTGATCCAGGACTATATTTGTCCCACTAGACCTTAATTTGGTCTACTAGACGATTTATGAGCTGTCGAACTCTACGTTCCAGTATACGTAATGGTTCGACTGATATGCTTCCTTTATCCGATACTTGCAGTTCCTTCCATTGAAGGTTATGAGATTGGTCAGCTATGTAATGCCTTAATACAGATACATGAAATACATTATGAACTTTACGCAAGTGAGGTGGCACTGCAAGATGATAGGCGACAGGTCCAACTCTTTCCATGACTTTAAATGGTCCAATAAATCGGGCTGATAATTTTGTCCCTTTTCCGAATCGAATAGTACTTTTATTCGGTTTGATGCAGATGAAAACCTGATCCCCTACTTCATACTTCTATCAGTTTTGTGAGCTTCAGCATAACTCTTTTGTCTATCTTGTGCTTCCTTTAACTGTTGTTTAATTTGTTTTACCTGCTTTTCCATTTCTTGGATTAATTCTGATCCTATTATCACTCGATCTTCTAACCTGTCCCAAATTAACGGTGTTCTGCAAGGTCTGTCATATAATGCTTCAAATGGAGGCATTCCAATTGAACTGTAATAACTGTTATTGTATGCAAATTCAACTAAGTAAAACAGTGCGAAACACGCATATGGTTTTTCAAAAGAATTCAATGAATTGATTGAGCTGAATACTCAATAATAATACAGAGATATTTTACAAAGATAGAAACATCAAGTTTCTATATGAGATTCAGTTTCATCTAAGAAACTGCTAAAGAAAAGAAAATAGCAACAATTTAGACGAATGAGCATTAAACTAATATTAGAAATATTCTAATACCCTCCCTTAATGCTCAATCTATTTACAACACCAATGGATCTCCTGAATTGTTCAAATTTAGCAGGACCAAGAGGCTTGGTGAATATGTCTGCGGGCTGCTCTGTGGTGGGAACATACTTCAGCCGAACGAATCCGTCTTCAACAAGCTGGCGAATGTAGTGGCAATGAGTTTCCACATGTTTTGTTCGTTCATGAAAGACGGGATTTTTGGCAAGTTTGAGCACTCCCTGATTGTCACAAAACAAGGAAGTAGGACCTGTCTGGGAAGCATGCATGTCTGCAAGCATACGTCGAAGCCAAACTGCCTCACATGATGCCTTAACTGCTCCTCGATATTCTGCTTCGGTGGAGGAGAGAGCCACGGCTTGCTGCTTCTTACTAGTCCAGGTGACAGCACCAGATCCTAGATTAAAAACATACCCAGCTGTAGATTTACGATCATCAACCGAACCGGCCCAGTCAGAATCTGTGTAACCACTAAGGATAGGATCGGAACTGCGAGTGTAGAGAAGTCCATAATCAGAAGTGCCGCGCACATATCTTAGTACTCGCTTTGCTGCTATCCAATGATCAGCTTTAGGAGCGGACATGAAGCGGGAAATGTAGCTTACTGAAAAACTGATGTCTGGTCTGGTGGCAGTAAGGTAAATAAGACTGCCTACTAATTGTCTGAATAAAGTTTCATCCACAGGAGGAGAAGATGACTGAGCTGAAAGTTTGAGTCCTGGTTCCATCGGAGTTGTGGCTGGTTTGCAATCCTGCATTCTGAACCTGCGACAAGATTCTTGGCATACTTGGACTGAGAGAGAAAGATGTTATTCTCAGTCTGCCAAACTTCAATCCCCAGACAGTAGTGAAGAAGGCCCAAGTCTGTCATATCAAAAGTTCTGCATAAGTCTTGTTTGATCTCATGGATCAAATGTGCAGAGCTGCCAGTAATGATAAGGTCATCTACATAGACAACCACAAACAAGATATTATCATCAGTGTTTTTGATATACAGATTTGCATCAGATGGGCTTCGCTGAAAGCCATGATCTGTCAGGTATTGATCAATTTTCATGTACCAAGCCCGAGGAGCTTGTTTTAGTCCATAGAGAGCTTTAGCTAATCTACACACTTTTTGTTCCTGACCGGCAATCTTAAATCCTAGAGGCTGTGTCATGTAGACTTCTTCCTGTAAATCACCATTTAGGAAAGCACTTTTTACATCCATCTGATGAACTTTCCATTTAAACTGGGCTGCTAGGGCAAGAACAAGACGTATGGTACTCATTTTGGCTGTAGGGGCAAACGTCTCCTCATAGTCAATTCCTTCCTTCTGAGAGAATCCTCGAGCCACAAGACGAGCTTTATACTTATCTAGAGTTCCATTGGCTTTGTACTTTACTTTATAGATCCATTTGCAGCTAATGGGCTTTTTCCCTGCAGGAAGATCAGACAGGGTCCATGTGTGATTTTTCTGAAGACTCTGAAATTCAGCGTCCATAGCCTGTTCCCATTCAGGTGTACCTTTAGCCTCTGAGTAAGATTGAGGCTCAAAGGTACTGTGGATATTAGCCATAAGCGCAAAATTTACTGTAGACTGCTGAGTGCTCTTATGTCTAGAGGTGCGTCCTTCAAGAAGCTCATCATCCCGAAGATCACCAATGGTTTTAGCCCACCATTTTGGTCGAAGAGTAGATGAACTAACATTAGTAGTAGAAGAAGAGGGGTCAGGAGCAATAGGAGCAGCAAGAGAAGAGTTATTTTCCGGAGGATGCTCTGGCAGTGTATTATCAAACATTGATACTGCATCATCCCTCCCATCAGGTGGACCTACCGGAAGAAGAACACTGTGAGGCTGATCTGTAGGATACTGCTAAGAAGAAGAGGACTGAAAGAATCCTCTGTCTTCATCAAATACCACATCGCGACTGAAGCTAAGACGACCAGTAGCAATATCAATTAGTCTATAAGCCTTGTGGTGATCACTGTACCCTGTCATCATGAGTTTCTGGCTTTTGGAATCCAGTTTAGAGCGTTTAGCAGCTGGAATCCAAGTATATGCAATTGAGCCGAAGACTTTGAGGTGACTGATCTTAGGCTTACGACCAGACCAGACCTCTTCGGGAGTTTTCCCTTTAACAGCCTGAGTAGGGGATCTGTTAAGGAGATAAACCGCAGTAAATATTGCTTCAGCCCAAAATTTGTTGGGAATATTCTTGTGTTGCAACATGGAGCGAGCCATTTCAACAACCGTGCGGCTGCGGCGTTCAACAACACTGTTCTGCTGAGGGGTGTAGGGGGTAGTGAACTGGCGTTTTATGCCATGAGTAGCACAGTAGGTGGAAAAAACAGAAGAACAAAATTCCCCCCCGTTATCTGTTCTAAGGGTCATGATATCACAACTAGATTCTTTTTCCACTAAGATTTTAAACTTCTGAAATATACTAAATGCATCAGATTTATTTTTTAGAAAATAAACCCACATCTTTCTACTGAAATCATCTACAATAAGCAGGAAATATTTGCAAGCAGTGATAGAAGATGTTTTCATGGGCCCACAAATATCAACATGAATTAGCTGGAGTACCTTAGATGCTCGCCAGGATTCGCCATTTGTGAATGAAGACCGATGTTGTTTTCCAGCTTGACATGCGCCGCAGATGCCCAACTGCTGAGTCTGAATATCAGGTAATCCTGTCACAAGTCCTTCCCGAGAAAGCTGAGGAGAGTTCCTCATAATCTGACTGACGGGCAGCAGATTAGTTTCCATCCCAGGAACATAGTATACATTCAGGAAGGTAAGAGTGCGTCCACCAGACTGGATTTGGACTGTACCTCGGCCATCTACTGTGTATTTTTCACCTCCTCCAAATACCACGGAATCACTGAAAGGTGAAAAATCAATAAACCAGTCACGCCTGTGAGAGAAATGGCGTGATGCACTAGAATCAATGTACCAGGCAGATGATGGAATATGATCTGAAGACCTTTTAGCCATAAAAGCATAAAAGGCAGAATCTGTCTGCTCGGAATGTTCTGCTACATTTGCTGTCTGATGAATTCCTCCCTGTTTCTTCTGTTCAGAAGCAATTCTCTGTCGGCAATCTTTCTTTATGTGACCAAATTTGTGACAGTAGTTACACTGCACAGTTTTCTTCCTAGCAGGATCAAATGACTGAGAAGAAACTTTCTGCTGATATGACGGATATTTGGCCGCAAAGGCATTTTCTGAAGACGCTGATGCTGCACCTCCACCAAACTGTTGTTTCCATCGATCCTGCTGCATAAGTTTGGTACATAAATCTGGAAACTTTAGATCAACATTAGTGGCAGTAATGTTTAAAGTTTCGATGAAGTGCTCATAAGATGGTGGTAGACTTTTTAGGGTGATGACTACCAGATCTTCTTCCTCCATGGAGCGACCAATGGCTTCTAGCTGATCTCGAATATCTTTAATCTTGTTGAGATGTTCCTGTAGAGATATATGTTCGTCCATCATAATGGAGAACAACTGATTTTTGAGAAAGAAGGCTCGGCTTTTGTCGGATGTCTCGTGAAGGTCCTTCAACAGTTGCCAGATCTCAGCAGCGGTCTTGCCAGAAGGAATCTGAGGTAACTGATCATCAGCGACAGAGAGCTTGAGGAGCATAACTGCTTCGTGATTTCGATCATCAAACTTGTCTTGGTCAGTGCCAGCTGTACCAGGACGGAGCTCCTTGTTGAGAACAAGCTGGTCAAGGCGCCTATATTCAAAAATGGTTAACATTCTTTGTTTCCAGATGTTGTAGTTTGTGCCATTGAAGCGTTGACTACCTTCCAGCATTAGATTGGTTAATGACGCCATCCTTCTTGCAAGCAGAGATGACTCAGCCAATAGCTTAGTTAAAAAACACAGTTGAGAGAAATGTTCCAAAGAAATTAGTGCTGCTTCAGGACTGGTCAACATCTGCACCCGAGACACTTAAAAAATCTGGTTTACACCTGCTTTTAAAACCTTTAATTCTGCTGCTCAGAAATATTTCAAGAATATAAACATGAATGCGTCAAGCAACTGTCAACAAGGTCTGAGGAAGTAAGGTCGAATTTCTTTCACAGTACTGAAGATATATCACAGGATTTTCTCCACAGAAAATTAGAGCTAGATAGCAGATTTCAAACTCAGGACCTCCTCCACAGAAGAAATGCCACAGTCCTTTTCTTACTTCAAAAAAACAATATCACTGATTCTGGTTGTCCTTTTATCACAGGTATACAGAAATAAAACACAGAAATTTTCCGCACACAAAAAAATTATCGATATTGTTCTGCTGTAGCAGTGCTATGAGGAAAAAAATCGGAGATTACCCGAGCATTCGGAAGATTGTGGAGAAGTGATTCAATACCCTCAGACCTCCGCCAACTTTGCCTTGACGCAGATACGTCGGTCGATCTGAGGTTTCGTGTTTGGAGACCGAGCTCTTGGAGACCGAGCTCACGTGGAGATCGAGGGAGGACCACGTCTGCGCTGCGATTTGGGTGGGTTCTACGTTTGCGCTGCGATTTGGACCACGTTTGCGCTGCGATGGGAGCACCACGTCAACGTCCCACAATGTTCCGGAAGTCGACCACGTAGACTCCACTTTCTCGCGTTAATGGCACCGGTGCAGTGCGCACGAGCAATCGGCGTCTAATGCTGAGTTAATCGATAGTGGCACTGTATCGGCACTGATATATATTGGAACCCTGAATTTGCAAATTTTTAACCGCTGTTCGCCGTCCAGTTTCCCGATCGGTATTCAACAGGATGCAGCAAAAAAAATTGGCAAGCCACGGTGGGCATTCAGAGCCAATTTATCTTCACGCAGATTGAGCACGATTTTTGACCGGCGTGCTTTGAGTGCGAAAAAAATTTGCTGGTGATGCTGCAGAGTGGAAGACACGATCCGATATCTGGACTGGCCACAAAGGAATTTCGAGACTGTGTATGAGCCAGACAAAATCCGAGAGCTTCCGGATCTTGAAAAAGACTGAGTCTAAACCCTGAGAGCAATAACTGAAGAATTATTTCGACCTATTTACTTCTGTATCGAGATGGACGACTGTAAGCGTTTATCACGATGAGCAAAGCCGAAGCTGAGACTCAGTGAAGGCTACCTGGCTTACAGAGGACTCGATCTTAGAAATGAATAAAACCTCAAAAACCTGCTCTGATACCATAAAACAGTGCGAAACACGCATATGGTTTTTCAAAAGAATTCAATGAATTGATTGAGCTGAATACTCAATAATAATACAGAGATATTTTACAAAGATAGAAACATCAAGTTTCTATATGAGATTCAGTTTCATCTAAGAAACTGCTAAAGAAAAGAAAATAGCAACAATTTAGACGAATGAGCATTAAACTAATATTAGAATTATTCTAATACTAAGGGTAAGTACTTTTCCCATTATAATTGTTGATCCATAACATATATCCTCAACATATCTTCAAGTATTTGATTTACTCTTTCTGTTTTCCCATCAATTTCAGGATGATACGTTGAGCTTAAATTTAATTGAGTTCCTAAGGCTGACTGCATGCAAGTCTAGAATCTTGAAGTGAATTGAGAATCTCTATCTGATATAATCCTCTTAGGTACTCCATGAAATCTAATAATTTCATTTATGAATACTCGACCTACGTTAGTAACGTCATAAGTATCTCTTACGGGAATGAAATGGGTGTTTTTCGTTAATTTATCCACTACTACCAAAATGGCAATGTGTCTTTGAGAAGTAATAAGTAGCCCAGTGATAAAATCCATAGAAATAATCTCCCATTTGGTCATAGAAATGTCATGAGGTTGTAAAAGACCCGCTGGATGACAATGAACTGCTTTTACTTGTTGACATTCCAAACATCTACCAAAATGGCATTGTGTCTTTGAGAAGTAATAAGTAGCCCAATGATAAAATCCATAGAAATAATCTCCCATTTGGTCATAGAAATGTCATGAGGTTGTAAAAGACCCGCTGGATGACAATGATCTGCTTTTACTTGTTGACATTCCAAACATCTTGGAATGAATTGAATGATATCATGTTTCATGCCCGACCAGAAAAAAAAGTTTCTTGGTATCTGTATACATTTTCTTTACTCCAGGATGTGCACAATATACTGCTTTGTGAGCTTCCTTAAGGATAGTGTCTCAAAGATCTCTATTATTAGGAATATAAATCCTCCCATGAAATCGTAAGATTCCATCATCTTTTAGTTCATATCCTTCAAACTTAGATTCTTTTGGCTTTTTACTATCAAGACTAGATCTTACTTTTAAATACCAGCTATCTTTTATGAGATGTTTTAGTACTCGCTACCTTAACTCTACTTTGATAAGTATGAAGAGAATATATGTGGTCTTCTACTTAAAGCATCTGCTACTACATTTTCTTTTCCTTTAATATATGATATTCCAAAGTCATATTCACTTAGGAATTCATCCCATCATCTTTGTCTGGCATTTAAGTTTCTTTGGGTGAACAAATATTGAAGACTTTGATGGTCGCTTTTAAGCGTAAAACTTCACCCTACCAGATAATGTCTCCAAATCTTTAAAGCTAGTACTACAACAGCCAACTCTAAATTGTGAGTACCATAGAGTTCTTCATGAGGCTTTAATTTTCTGGAGACATATGCTATTACTCCTCTATCCTCCATTAATACTGCACCTAACCCATGTTTAGATGCATCAGTACATATGATAAAATCTTTGTCCATATCAGGAACTCTTAAGATTGGTGCATTGATTAGTAGTATTTTGAGTTCAAAGAATGCTTTATTACATTCCTCAGTCCATTCATACTTAACATCTTTACACTGAACCCCGGATGTGGGTGATGGCACGTCAACGGAGGGTGAGCCACATGCCCAGCATGTGCCGCCCCGTGACAATGCGATGGAGTAATGGAAAACAGCCGCCAAGATTTAGCCCCCCGCAGGCCTTGTCCGGAGCATTCAATGCTGATCAGCAGAAGTAGATGGAAGGGCAAATCGCAGTTAATGCGACACTGCAAAGGAGGAATAAGGAAGGTTTTCACGATGCAGAGGAGCAGTTGCAAGAGCATTGGAATGGTCAGGCTGAGGATACGCAGACGCGGCGGATCAACGGGTGGATGGTCATTCTACCACCCTGCCAAGCAGTCTTGGCTCCCCGTCGCAGTATTCCTGGCATTTCCCTCGGGTGGTCGCTGCACATCGCAAGTACACAAGGTAAGGTGGATTCGAGGAGCGAATTTCATCCCTTTGGCAATTTGGATTCGAGGCAAATTGGTGTTGAGAAACGAACCTCCTCCCTCACGCCTAAGTGGGACTCGTCGAGCGACCCGCCCTGTGCATGGTCTTGCAATTCTCCTGAGGGTCTCGGGGAATTCAGAGGAGCTTCTATGGCAAGGTTACGGGAGAGGCAATCGAGCAGAAGGGGGTCAAGGCGAGGTTCTTCCTCTCGCACACCGGCAGCGGATGAGCACCACCACTGCTGCTGTTGCTACTGCTACAGGCAAGCGAGGGCTACACCACTTCAAGCTGGGCAACTCGTGGAGGTTGGCTGCTCGGATGAAGGGAAGCCAGGTCTGCCTGCATTCGGCTCAGCTGTGTTCACCCTGGGCAGCTCAAAGGACAATGCAGGCATCAATGCCCATATATCAGTCCTCTTCACAAAAATTCCAGAAGGGAATGATGACGGAAAACCCCCAGGATTGGCGGAACCGCCTCCAGAAAGCACTGAGGGGGAGAACCCAGTTTTGCAGCCACCAACTGAAGCGGGTACCTCTGGGAAGGAGCCCCTGCGCGACCCCTCGCACCCCCAGGTGCCGGAGCCTCAGGGCAAGGCTAAGGACCCATGGACAGCAATGTGGGAAGGAATCCCCGAGGGCCATGGATGGTGCACCATCGTGGAGGAAAAGGAACCCCGCGACGAATGACATTCCGACGCAAGCTCCAGTGCAGGTCTCTCTCTCTCGGCTCGGGTTCTGGACTGAAGTCTCTGCGGGTATTTTGATTCTGGTCATCACTGTGTTGCACTTGCAGTCTTTTACTTTGTCTTGTTTATGTTGGTCTAGCTTACTCTCAGGTTTTAACACTGTCATGTTCATGTCGAACCAATGTAACTCCTTTGTCGGTCTACAGTTAGTTTTGGAAGGAAGCTCCTGCGTGGGCAATCATGTTCTTGTTTAACTCTATGCAGCAATGTGCCAGGCTGTTTGTCAAAGTCATTCTGGTTTCAAACCATAGCAAGCTTTTGGAGGTTTTTTGAAAGTCTAGTAGATGCTGCCCCTGCGTGGGAGCTTTTTGGTTTTAAGCTAAGATATCCATGGCGCCAATGCTGGCCCTGGATGAACTGTTTTACTGATTGTAAATTTCACCTGTACATAATATAATAGACTAGATAGTATTTACCGAGAAAAAAAAAACATCTTTACACTGAAGGGTTGTAATCGGCTTTGCAATTTTGGAGAATCCTTCCACAAATCTTCAGTAGTAACCGACTAAACCCATGAAGCTTCGTACTTCATGTGCGTTTTTCGGTATTGGCCATTCCATGATTGTTTTTACCTTCTCAAGGTCTACTGAGATCCCTTCACCTGATATAATATGACCTATGTAATAAATCTTTTCCTGAAAGAACGAACACTTGGATAATTTTCCATACAACTAATATTTTTTTAGGCATGACAACACTATCTGTAAATGGTCTTCATGCTCTTTCTCATTTTTGGAATAGATGAGTCTATCATCTAAAAAGACTTGTACAAATTGATCAAGATATTTGCGGAAATGATTGTTCATAAGATTCATGAATATTGTTGGTGCATTTGTTAATCCAAATGGTACCACAGTAAATTCACAATGCCCAAAGCATGTCCGGAATGCAGTGTTAAAAATATTACTTTCATAAATCCTTAGTTGATGATAGTCTGATCGAAGATCAATTTTTAAAAAGACAGCAACTCCTTTCATTTGATCGAGAAGATCATCAATTTGAGGCATAGGATATCGATTCTTTATCGTAGCTCGATTCAAGTCTCGATAATCTATGCATAATCTTAAGGATCCATCTTTTTTCTTGACAAAAATTACAAGAGCACCCCAAGGTGATATACTGGGTCGAATATGTCTTATATCCAATAGTTCTTTCAATTGAATTTGTAAATCTTGAAGTTCTGGAGCTGTCATTCTATAAAGTGTTTTAGAGATTGGTTGAGCACCAGGTTTCAATTCTATTATGAGATCTAGCTCTCTTACAGGGGGTAATCCTGGTAATTCCTTTGGAAATACATTCGGAAATTCGGTTAACACCGGATATTGTTCCAAGGATGGTCCTTTTTCTTTACGTCATGAATTACATATGCCTGACAACCTTTTCTTAAGCAACGCTTCAATTTCATTGCTAATATGTAGCGTAAAGATACTTTTCTCTTGATTCCTTGAATTTGGATCGCTTCTCCTTCATCATTTATACCTAGAATTCTTTTCCCATAACAATCTACCCAAGCTTGATGAGTTTCTAGCCAATCCAACCTATGACAAGATCATAAGTTCCTAAGGTTGTGACATAAACTTTCAATTTAGTCGAACAGACCCCTAGGTCAATTTTGCATTGGTCCATGCTTAAGTCTACAGATTGGAGTTCTCCCAAGGCCATTTCTACCTGTCTGAAATCATTTTATCTGCGAGTTGCCAACGCACATTTGTTTAATACATATGACGAAATGAAACTATTTGTGGCACCAGTATCAAATAAGATTTTGAGTTTTATACCATTAATAATACCTGAAGATTCCATTACAGTTGATTGATGTGTTGCTTGATTGTTGTTGACTAATGTATGAATTCTATGATCACTTTGGGTATTAGGTATTGGTTCCTTTCCATTCCTATGCAATATACCTGATGAAGCTTCTGGACAATCACGTTGAAAAAGCAGTCCTCCACATCCTCAACAATTAACCTGTGTTGGTCCTCTTGAATCATGATATGAATTTCTAGATAAAGCGTTGTGTCCTCTTATGTTGCTTGCTCTCGAATTTCTTCCTCTATTAGCAGTTCCACAAGATGTCCATGGACTAGTGTTTGATGATTCAGCGGCTATAGTATTAACTGCCATGGGAGCTCTTGTTCCAACATTTCTTGGGATAAATCTATTACCATAGGGTGGCCTTGAGCTACCTCCTCTGAAGAAATTTCGGGGAGTCTTTCCTGGAAATCCTGATTGTAAAGGTTTTGTTGGCCCTACATATTTTTTTATTCCTAGATGTTCTTTTGCATAACGGCCACATTCTACCACCTCAGCTACTGATGATGGTTTCCACATGCTCACCAAGGCCCTGATGCGAGGACTTAACCCAAATATGAAGCGTTCAGCTTGATGTTTATCAGAATCTAAGTAGTGAATATATTTTACAAGCTCCATAAACCTTATCTCGTATTCTTCCACTGTTTTATTACCTTGAACTAATGCATGAAAAGCTCTGGCTTGTTGTTGTTGAAAATATGGAGGTAAATACTTTGCGTGGAATTTTTCCTCGAACAATTCCCAAGGGATATTATCTGTTGTGAGGTGTCGTTGTTTTCCAGATTTCCCCAAAAAATCAAGGCGCTTTTCTTTAATTGAAATACAACAATTTTTGTTTTTGTAGAAGAAGAATATTCTCTTAATTTAAAGCATCTGTTCATTCCTTCTAACCATGCCTCAGCACGTTTTCCAGCTCGACCTCCTGAAAATTCTGGGAGTTTAATTTTCTGAAGCTCCCTAGAAATATCTTCATTTGATCTTTTATACTTAAAATTCTTTGGTTCTGCTAAATTGGTTGCTAAGGGTTGAAGTTCTTCTTTGGTCTTAGCCATGGTTGACCCTTTTAATGTTTCCAATAAGGCTTCCAATGAGTTCATTATCATGGTCAACTCCGGTGCTGGAGCCGTTGGTGTTGATGATGGTCTCAATGGAGATGATGATGATGGTGGTGGCGATGGCGATGATGATGACGACGGTGGTGGCATTAAAGACGGTGATGCTGCCCGATCACGTTGTCGTCGCTCATATGTCCTTACTATTGTAATGTTTCCTGTATACATAATAAAATTTTATAAAAATTTTGAGGTATACATTTGGATTTAACATATAGTTTTTGCAATTTCACATTTATAAACAGGTATAGTTTTTTTTGCTATTTTTATCTGCTAGGCAGATCTTACTGGTACCGAGGTCAAGGAGGGTGGTCTTGCGACCTCCTTGTCCTAATGCAGGGTTTTTCTATCCTAATGCGGAATAGCACTTATTTTAATGCACGAGTCTTTATAAACCACAAATTTTTCTAAGTTTCATTCATAATATTCATTCTCTTAGTAAACATTCTCCACTAACTCGCATATCAGATTACATTATGTTTTTATCTAGTTAGGCATAAATCAAAATCCCAAAATAATTAAACAATCAAAATCACCTCGTGCAAATAAAATATATATAGATTTTATTATACAAATCATTATGCCAATATTAATAAATTCCATACAGAAAAACTATGAGTTAACTGAAATCGTCAAGAGGCCGAATTTAATTTGTTACATCAATGTTGACAATTTTCTATATTCTCACTAAAAAAAATTATTTTTACTCTTAATTCATAACTAAATTATAATAAATGTAACTTCTTATAGAAATATTATTATTAAATTTTTATAGAAGAGAAAGAAAATAACAATGAAATCCTTAAAGACCCCGCCCAAAAAGAAAAAAGATGAGAGATTTCTTTTCGAGAAAATTTTAAAACTCATGTGGAAGATTGTGGGGAGGTTTTGAAAACAATGAGAATCTTACCTAACATATTCATGAGTGTTTGACGCGTGGAGAGCTATTTCTGAAACGAGAATTTGATTATTATTTATGAGCGTTTGACGGGTGGAGAGTGGCTTCATGCGTGGAGAGCTACTTCTGAAACGTAGGCATGCCATCTGATACAACTGACAACGATGAAACCCTAATTCCATTTCCTCTCTATCTCGCGTCTCCATTCCACATTCATATTTTATATGCGGAGCAGTATGTTAAGATAGGTCGGTTATTCCGGTAGCCTTCAAAAAATATGTAGTGTGTTCGATTAGCTGCGTGAGCACAGTTGAAGAGTCCTTTCAGTGGCCTTGAGACCTTGAATCGATTGTGGGTCAGCCTACCTTGGCAAATGAATAAACATCTGTACGTATGACCAAGGATTTCTTAGAAATATGCCGCGGATTTAATGTACAACTTTTAGAGTAGAAAAGTGTTATTCTACGGTACCCATCATTTACGTAAGATTCCTATCCCTTCTCTCGGTGCGAAAGTTTCTAAAAGGATTTCCACTGTTTGAAAGTCTTAGTTCATAATTCTACTGATCTAGGTCAAGGCAGTGCCTCCGGCGTTTTCACTCCAAGGCTTCAAAAGAGCCAGCAGATGAGATGGCGTCGGAATATTAATCTATTTGTGAACTAAGTTATCATTCATAAACTGAATAGTGAACATTTTGATATTTGCGTAGTTGAAGACTTTCTGTTGTAGATATGAATAATGTTCTAAATATGAATACGATGTCTCATTTCAATATTATAAATTTGAATGATTTGCAATTTTTTAATTTAATTTATTCTTGCATGTGTATTAAAAACCCTAAAATGTTGCTTGTTGTGAAACTTCAGAGTTATGATTTCCCATTCTGAGCTTGATTCTTGTTTCTGGTAAGTTGGTCACATAGAGGAAGATCACTTCCCAAAGCTAAGCTTCTTTGTTGATGATATAAATTTTCCTATTACACGCCCAACGGGTATATACAAGGCAGTTTTGATAATTCTAGTTGAGATGTCAGAGAAATTTCAACAATTCTATATATGGTCCTCCTCTTTGATAAACATTCCAAACAAGGAAATGTAGCCATATGCGTTAAGATGAAAATTATGAAGTCACTACATAATTGAATTTCATAAATTAGAAACAAAATAATTGGGGCTGGTTAAAATACAAAAGCTTGAAAACGAGATTTAATGGGCCTGTAAGGTCTCACAGGGTTCTAACCTGGCTCTGATACCAAATGTAAGGACTGAGCTGATGTAAAGGACCATTCTGGCTCTATAAAGATTTACTGAACTGTAAATATTGTAAGGAGTTTTTATAGACCTATCTATTTTAAACAGAGTATGAAACTTTAAGAAAATTTATGTTCTAAATTTATGCAAAACTTCATATGACTAATTGCTTGATTCAATGATAAGTACTAGCTTGGTCTGCTGCAGATGAAAATGTTTCAAAACTCCTCTAGTTTGCTCCCGTTTACCAAAAAACCGAAACCACCAAGCCAAACTGAGCAGAACCTCGCTACTCAGTCCAATAAGCTTCTCAATTGAGGCAGACTGTTCTCCCATGCCTAGAAACCTCAAAACAACTAGATCTCCTTCCTTAGGTAACTCAAGTTTACTTCTTCAGTATCCCCTTCGTTCTTCCTTCTTCCTCCCGATCCCCTTCCCAAACTCTTCCTTTTGGTTTATAAACTAACTCTTGGCGGTGGCCGTCCTTCCTCCAGCACCCACCGCTTCATTTCCTCATGACACCCTTCCCCTGTCGTGTCATATACATTTCTTTTTAAAAAGAGTATATTGATTTTTTTTAATCAACTTTCCTTTTTCTGATTTTATTTTAATATAAAGGTTAGACTTATATTAAAATATTTTATCATTATTTTATTAATTGATTAATATAATTTATTTATTAAAATTTATTTAATATTACTTTTATAAATAGGTCATTACAAACCACCTTTTGCATTTTATAATATTCTTTTATTTTGTTTCTTGCTTGCGGCCATGATATGCTTTTAACTTTCCTGTAGTTGCATCAACCTCTAGGGCAACATTTCCAAGCCCAACCTAGATATGTGGACAAGGGGATGGGGCATGCCAGTGCCTTGTGGAAGTGGTGGTCATATGGACCCAAAGATGGAAAAGGATGATATAAGGCTTGTAATGTGCGGAGGGGACTGAAAAATGTGGAACAAGAAAATGGGACCATGCAACCAAAATCAAGGTTTCCCAAGTAGTGCCCTTCCTTAAACCATAGGTCAATAGAGGAGATCTCACGTGACTAGGATTGAGGATTAACCCCCCATTTAAGGAGAGGGAGCAAAATGAAGGTCTAAGCTCTTCCTTCTTCCAAGGAACCCAATACTCCATGCCCAATATGCCCAAGAATAGCAAGTATAAGCACCCAATTGCACAATGAAAAACAAACCTTTTGGGTTAGATTGCCCACCTTCTAACATATGCTCTCAATAGATGGGTGAGGGGACATATGAATGATGCAGGGCAAAGATCTAATGGCATAATACATCGGCTACACTGGTGGTTGTCAAGGGTTGTTGGTTGTTGGCTAAAGAGATATCTAGGAGAAAATTTCTCCTATGGTGTCACCCACTTTTGGTGGGTAATAGCCCCCTTTAGGTTATCTGTGTTGATCACAAGGACACTGTAACTGTTCCTTTCAAATTAACTCCCAAGTAAGCTAACAATCCTTAAAATTGCATTGGGGGCATTTCGTCAAATGCATGGCAAGCACACTTTTTACAAATAGTTTACAATATTTCATTAAACCCTTGTACAAATAATTATAACAAAAATAAAATCGCACAACAATATAACATTGCAAGGAATTTATTGATCACTTTATTAAGAAAACATCAAAGATTTCATATAAGCATTTATTAAAGAAACCTAGTACTTTTGCCACAAGATTTGTTAATCCTATTCAACAAACTTGGCATCTGTGGAAATATGTTGACCTTTGCCTTGATTGACCTTTGTCACTAGCACATCTATTGTTGAATCTGAAAATTCCTCGATTGCAATTTACTAGAAATTTATCTCCTAATTGTTCTACAATTTATTTGTTATTACAGCAAATATCGATAAACTCAGTTGCAAACTTCACCAAAAATAAAATACACTGCCATCAATGACAAAGAGGGAGATTGTTGAGATGTTAGTGTTGTCATTGATGGCCATATGGATTATATATATATTATATATATTATATATATATATTATATATATACATACAGACAAAATCCCAAGAAGCATTGGACCCAAGGATTAGTACCAAAGAGGAGCAAGAAGCAGTTAAAAGAGAAATCATCGAGAGCCAAAGGAAAGCCATTGGAAGCCAAGAACAGGAGCCAAGACAATCCAAGGAGGAGCAGATCCAAGAGAAAACTGCATATGCCCAAGAGAAAGAGCCAAAAGGAAAGAGCAGTGTTGTTGGAGTAATAGACTTTGGAATCCTTAATAATCCACTATCGGAATATATCACAACGCATATAATAAAACCAACTGGAGAAATATCATATCGGCGATTTATATCTGCATTTTTTATTGTGTGTCACCACTCAAAACTCTGATTTCGATCTCCGATAAGACCTAAGCTCTTATCTCTGATCTCCTACTCCAATCTCCGACTCTGATCTCCGAACTCTGATCTTCAATCTTCGATGTGCGATATGGACCTCCGATCTCCGATGCGCGATATGGAGCTCCAACCTCTGATGCGATATGGCACCTCCAATAAGACCCTCTAGTCGTCGATTTCCGATATGGTCGCAGACCCTATTGCCTTTATCATAACCTGTCTAATATAATATTGCGTCTGCCTCGTCGAAACATTTCTATATCGCAAGCCCTACAGGCATTGTCATGTTAAACCTTCTGATACAAACCTCCAATATCCATGTGGTGTTGATGTACGAGAGTAAAGTGATGATGTCGCAGGTGGGACCTCCTGTCATGCATTATAATATAGTTTCGCATTATTCGTTTGATTAAAAGCTATGGCCCCTCCGATATCCATGTCGCAAATATGTACGAGAGTAATGTGATGATGTGGCATATGGGACCTCCTGGCATCCATTATAACATGGCTTCGCGTTATTCGTTTGATTAAAATCCATGGCCCCTCCTATCTTGCTACTATAATATGATTTCCATAATATAATATGATTTCCGTAATAATGAAACTATGTTATATTTTGGTCAGCCTCTCCTCTAATGAACGTGTCTTTTCGTTTATTGTCGAAACTACTATAAATGCAAGTCTAAACCTTCATTTCAAATTATTGATTGGGGTGAAGATCTATTACAGATACACGTTACAATTCACATCTCATGAATGAGGAACACCAAGCAGAAATTAAAGAATTAAATTGTTTGGAGATATTTGTTCTAGAGCTCAGAAACTGGATCTGTCGAAGACTTGTGAACAACTAGCTTGTAGAGGTTTAGAAGCTCAGTTTTTTAGGCTCAGTTAGATCTATTAGGTGTCTCGGACTACCTCTGCGCTTCGCATCTGTGACTAGATAACTCAATGTTGGTTAGTGATAAAAACTTGGTATTGGAAGGTTATAAAATTCGGACTGAGGACCTTCTAAGACTTCGGATCTGTACAATCTTCCTTTTGTGGCTCACTGTGACTGTGCTCGACCCACTGTAACATACTTCAGTGTTGTGGATTATCTTTGTAGCTCGGATTTTGAGAATAAAGGTTCGAATCAGTGAGATAGTCACTTAGAGGAGCTCTATTCTGTAGCTTGCAAAGAACCGTTACCATTGCAGTAATCCGGATTGCTAATAAGACATTACAGCTCAGTGTGCAGACATTCTTCCTGTGGTAGCTCAATTGATTAAAGAAGTCTTGGACCTGTTTGGAGGACAAAATTAATACATTGTTATTGGGCCTCATATTTGAGCAATCAGTTCTTTGGAGTAGGCCAGATAGTTGGAGTATTAAAGAACTTTGTGAAGCGGCATATTATGGATTTGTGGAGATCATCGAAGACCTTGATTGAAGCCCTCATGGAGTGACCTTGGAGAGATTGTTTGGCTACCATGAAGAGCAAAAAGAAGAGGCAAAAAGAAGAGTCAAGATGAAGACTCAAAGACTCAAGACTGCAAGAGGCGATAAATTTGATCAAAGGCTTCCAAGACAGAATAACTTTAGAAGTACATCGAGACAAACTTGTGGAGAAAGCGTCAAAGATGCAAGAGGAAATGGATATCATCAAAGAATTTTGAGGCAGAATGCTTCTAGAAGTGCATCAAGGCAATCATCATTTCCCAGGTACCAAAATTTATTTCATGGTTATTGCTATTCTTGTACAAATTTTGGGCATATGGAAAAGGATTGTAGGGCATACCACAAGGGCAAATATAATCGTCCCCATCAGTTCCCCAGAAGCAATTTTGCAAGAGGAAATTATGCTTCCTCATTTGTGTACAAAACTCAATGCTACAAATGTCATTATATTGGTCATATGGCTCGTAATTGTAATTTGACTTGGGTCCCTAACCAAGCTCAAAGCATAACTACCAAGCCAGAAAAGAAAGTCACACAAGTCTGGAGAAAGAAGCAAATTGGATCAGAAATCCTCTTGAACACTCAAACCAACTACACATGTTGTTGATCTGATGAATACATCTTTAACAGATTTTGATGATGAGATTCTGCCAAGAAGAGACCATCCATACTGTTAAGGGGAGCTTGTGTTTATGAATTGTTCTTGCAAAAGCTATCTGTGAAGAGCCCTATGAGACACTTAAAGAGTCACATATGGACAATCATGCTATGAGGCATATCTCTTGATAGATCATCTCCTGGAAGTAACTCCATTGAAGAAAATCACCCATTGATTGAAGATATCTTTTCGTTTATTGGCAAAACTCCTATAAATGCAAGTCTAAACCTTCATTTCAACTTATTGATCGAGGCGAAGATCTATTACAAAGACATTACAATTCACACCTCGTGAACGAGGACCACTAAGAAGAAATTGAAGAATTAAATTGTTTGGGTATATCTGTTCTAGAGCTCAGAAATCGGATCTGTAGAAGACCCGTGAACAACTAGCATTGCTGAGGTTTGGAAGCTCAGCTTTTTAGGCTAGTCAGATCTATTGGGTGTCTTAGACTACCTCTGCACTTCACATCTGTGACTAGATAACTCGGTGTTGGTCAGTGCTAAAAACTTGGTGTTGGACGGTGATAATGGGTTTGGACTGTAGACCTTCTAAGACTTTGGATCTGTGTGATCTTCTTTCTGTGGCTCACTGTGACTGTGCTCAACACATTGTAACATACTTCAGTGTTGTGGATTATCTCTATAGATCGGATTTTGAGAATAAAGGCTCAGATCAGTGAGACAATCACTAGAGGAGCTTTGTTCTGTAGCTTGCAGAGAACTATTACTATTGTAGTAGTTCGGATTGCTAAGAAGACATTACAGCTCGGTGTGCGAACGTTCTTCCTGTGGTAGCTCAATTGATTAAAGAACTCTTGGACCTGTTTGGAGGAAAAAATTATTACAACGTTATTGGGCCTCATATTTGAGCAATAAGTTCTTTGGAACAAGCTAGATAGTTGGAGTATTAAAGAACTTTGTGAAGCAGCATATTAAAGATTTGTGGAGATCATCAGAGACCTCGATTGAAGCCCTCATGGAGTGATCTTAGAGAGATTGTTTGGGTACCATGAAGAGCAGTGGTGACACCTTCCTAAAAGACAAGGTTGTCATTGTTGAAGTGATTTGGAGCAGGAATTACTAAAGATAGACAGGGCTCGTTGCAGAAGATATTAGGAGCCATAAAGAATCATCAAACTTATCTTGACGAATTGCAACTTAAGGTTGAAGCCCTAGAGGTAGGAGCCTCCTAGAGATAAGGTTGGTGCCTTGGGAAGATACGGTTGTAGCCCTAGACGATAGTATAAATGTGTTAGAAAACCTGCACAGATGAATCTAGCTAGAAAAGGTTGAACACACAGCTTTGCAGAGCAAAAACACTAAAAGAAAATCAAAAGAAGAAAAGAATGATTCATTAGAAAATATCTTACAATGCTCATGATATAGCATTACTGGGTGAAGATCCCAAGGTAATGCACTATAGTGGTGATCAATGAGAAGACTCAACACCTACAACAAGTTCCGGAGATAACTAGTCAGTTGCGGAGTTAAAGAAGGAGCAAATCAAGGAGTAAATCATGCAAAAGGAATCTTGCATGCAATCCTATGCTCTAACTAAGAGTCTGCATGTAGATGTGTAGTAGTTGCATGTAGTCGCATGCTCTAACTAAGAGTCCGCATGTAGGTGTTTAGTAGTTCCAACACCCCCCCTGAACACCACTATGGGGAAAAATAGAAAACGGGCCCTAACAACTAAGGCCAAAGGTCACCCAAAATACAGTGCAACTTGTATTAAAATTGAGGAAAGAGGGAAAACCTCGTGGGAAAAATCCCCCCTCAAAATACAATGTAATCAAAAGAAAAGAGGAAGAAAAGACAGTTGCTAAGCAACTGTGTCCTTCACTCCAAGACGATCACACAGAGAGCGAAACTTCTACTCAGTGAATGTCTTGGTGAAGATGTCTGCAGACTGTTCTGCTGAGGGACAGAACTGCAAATCAATGACCTGATCATGTACTAAGTCTCTAATGTAGTGCATATGGATCTCTATGTGCTTCGTCCGCTGCCACTGTACTGGATCCCTGCAAAATTTGAGAGTGCTCTGGTTGTCACACCAGATGACAATGGGTTGGTGGAACTGAACACCCAACTCAATGAGGAAGTGTTGTAGCCACAGAGCCTGAATGGTGATGTTGACTATTCCTCTGTACTCGGCCTCAGCTGAAGAGAGAGCAATAACAGCCTGCTTCTTGCTCGACCAACAGATAGGGCCAGATCCTAGACTGAGTGAATATCCAGAGGTGGACTTGCGATCAATGTTGTCTCCTGCCCAATCAGAATCTGTGAAGCCAAGGATATTCAATGCAGTGCCTGCTGCATAGTGAATCCTGAAGGTGATGGTGCCCTACACATATCAGAGGATGCGCTTGGCAGCATTCCAGTGTAGCTCATGCGGCTCCTGCATGTATCTGGAAACTGCCCCTACTACATATGAGAGATCTGGTCTGGAGTGGGTGAGGTACAATAAGCTCCCCACTAGCTGTCGGTAGAGAGTGCTGTCAACTAATGGAGTGTCACCTCCATTCTCAAGGCGGACTCCAGACAGAAAAGGAGTCGGTGCTGGCTTGCAGTCAGCCATGCGAAATCTCTCGAGGAGATCTCGTGCATACTTAGCCTGAGAGAGTTTTATGCCTGTGGCATCTTGGCTAATCTCAAGACCAAGAAAGAAGTGTAATGGACCCATGTCCGTCATCAAGAACCTATCATGCAAGGCCCTCTTGACTGTAGCAATGGCTGAAGCCGAGCTGCCAGTGATTAGGAGATCATCTACATACAAAACTAAGATAAGAAGAGAATCATGTGCCCTAAGCATGTAAACATTCGGATCAGACTTACATCTTTCAAAGTTTTGTGATAAGAGAAAAGAATCCATCTTCGCGTACCAAGCTCTCGAGGCTTGCTTAAGGCCGTAGAGATATTTCATCAGTCTGCAGACCAAAGATGAATCCTGAATGAAACCATGTGGTTGCTCCATGTAGATCTCCTCAGATAGGTCTCCATGAAGAAAGGCATTATTCACATCCATCTGATGTACTTCCCACCGCTGGGCAGCCGCAATGGCAAGTGTAAGGCGTATGGAATCCATCTTTGCTACTGGAGCAAAGGTCTCATCATAATCAATGCCATGCACTTGTTGGAAGCCTTTAGCTACTAGCCTCGCCTTCTGTCTGGTGATTTGCCCATCTGCAACACTCTTGGTCCTGTAGACCCATTTGCATCGAACAAGTTTCCTTCCTGAAGGAAGGGGGACCAGATCCCAAGTCTAGTTCTCGAGGAAGGAGTGATACTCCTCCTCCATGGCGGACTCCCAAGATGGATGCCCAGCAGCCTCAGCATAAGACTGTGGATCAGAAGACTGAACCAAATGACAATGCCAGGAGGGCGATGGTTCAGTGGCAATGAGGACAAGAGGAGGCTCAATAAACTCTGAGCTAGTCCTCTGCAGATCAAAATTATCCCCCACAAGACCATTTCTAGTAGCTGGTTGGTCTTGTGCATATATCTCACGTAAGCTCCTTGTTCTCTGATTTATGACAGGGGAATATGATTCACTATAGGAAGCCCGATCTGGGCTTGGATGTGGATCATCATTTGCATGCACTAGATTTGTATCTGAAGACTCTGTCTCTACATCTGCATGCTCTTCCTCCACATCTGCATGATCTGTATCTGCATCTGAGTGCATTGAGTCATCATTTCGGACATGAGGTAGATAAAAAGTGTCTGCATGCGGCGACTGAGGTGCATGCGAGAGACTTTCCTCAAATTTGACACTTCGCTCAATGATGAGCTTGTCCGTAGAGGGAATGAGGAGTTGATATCCCTTCACACCATCAGGGTATCCAACAAAGATGCACTCAATGCTCTGTGGATCAAGAGCTTTCCTCTTTTCAAAGGGGATCTGGGCCCATGCTCGAGAGCCGAAAACACGGAGGTGAGTGCTCTCTCGTTTAGTGCCGCTCCAAGCCTCAAAGGGGGTCTGATCCTTGATAGACCTATGAGGAGATCTGTTCTGGATGTAGTTAGCACAATTAACTGCTTCGGCCCATAGCTAATGAGGCAATGACTTAGCATGCAGCATGTAGGAAGCCATCTCTTTGAGAGATCGGTTCTTTCTCTCAACAACTTCGTTCTGTTGCGGAGTGTATGGAACTGTGTATTGCAATTGTATGTCGGACTGAAGGCAAAGGTTCCGAAGTGCTATGTTAACATATTCCCCCCCATTGTCTGTACGGAGGGCTTTGATCTTTCTCTCTGACTGTGTCTCAACTAGTGCTTTGAAATCTTCAAAGTGCTCAAAAACTTCAGATTTGTTCCTGAGAAGATACACCCAAGTATACCGTGAGAAATCATCAATAAATGTAAGCACATACCTTGCTTTGTTGATGGAAGGATGAGGAAAGGGCCCCATGAGATCACTATGGATCCGATCTAGAGGAGAGGATGCTCTGTGAGTCTTGCCGATGTCAAACTTTTCGTTGGGATGTTTGCCAAGAACACACCCTTCACAAACTCGTTCGGAGAAACTGATATTTGGCAAGCCTTCCACCATCTCATTCTTGCTTAGTTGCTGCATATGCCAGTAATTTAAGTGACCAAACCTTTCGTGCCAAAGCCTACTACTATCATCAGCATGTGTAAGCAATAAGGAGGATTCAGATTCAATAAATTCAAAAAATGTATACAGTCTGGCTCCATTGTTTACCTCACCAGTTACAATTTTGGCGCTGCTATGTAGATCATATATGTTTACTGCATCTGGAGTGAATTCCACTCTCTTTCCGGTGCCGGAGTGAGTGATCTGATAAACTGAAAGCAGGTTTACCGAAAGTTTTGGAACCTGAAGCACATCTTCAAAGCTTCCATGTAAAAGTTCCACTCTACCTTTTCCGATGACCTCAATAGGTGAGTCGTCTCCCATGACGATGGGAGGTCCTTTGCATGCATCCAAAGAGGAATAGACTTCCTTTGCAGCAGCCATATGATGTGATGCACCAGAATCTATAATCCATTCATCAGGAGAAGAATTAATTGCAACTAAAGCATGAAAATTATTACCTCTCCCATGTGGCGGATCCTCAGTTTTCTTCTCTTGGCGCCCTGAGGGATATGATCCCCAAGGTTGTGCTTCTGAAGGATTTCTGCCATTTGGTCAATTTGTTTCTTCATGCAAGAAGATTCTGGATGGAATCCTCTTTGACAGTAGGTGCATCTGTTTCCTTTCTTCCCTTTCTCATTTCTCGAGCCGGAGGAGTCATTGAAGGGCTTGGTGTACCCTTCCTTCTTTGGATGGGAATGCGCTTTTCCCTTGTCTTTTTGCTGTTGATTTTTCTGACTTGAATCAGATCTATGATGTTTATTGTGGCTGCTATCATGCACAGCAAGTGCATGCGCTTTTGAAGGCTTGATTTTCCCCATGCCAATGAGTTTATCTTGCTCAAAAATAAGGGACTCCATAAATTCTCGGAGAGAAGGCATAGTATAGGATTTACCTGTTGCGAGCCTTACTGAATGAAATGTAGACACAAAGACGGAGTATTCCGGTCCGAGCTTTGACATAATAGAGAGAATTTGGCGACTCTCCTCCTTGGATTTGTCAATTCCGCAACCCTTGAGTTGCAGCAATAGATCATTATATTTGGTGAAGAAGTCTTGAATTCTATCATAGTTCCGTGGATCCAATGATAGCAGCTCCACTTCGAGCATATGTCCTTTCATCTCATCTTGTTTCCCGTAGAGATCTTCAACCTCTTTCCAAATCTCATTGGGAGTATTGCAAGCAGATAGATGAAACTGCAACTCTGGAGAGATGCACATGCATATGGATCCGTGGGTCTCATCCATATGGTTGAGATACTTGGATTTCTCTATGGCTGAAGTGGGTTCCACTTCTGTAGCCATGGTAATCCTGTACAACTCTTTTTGACGAAGGTACCGAGCCATTTGCTCCTTCCATTCGTGATAGTTGTACGGTGTTAGGATCGATGCTTTGGGAAACTTCATTTTTCTATCAATCTTCGATCTCCGAGCTGTAATACCTGTAAAATAAAGTACTGGTGCGCCTTTTATCTAGTAACCTGTGGGCTCTGATACCATGTAAATGTGTTAGAAAACCTGCACAGATGAATCTAGCTAGTAAAGGTTGAACACACAGCTTTGCAGAGCAAAAACACTAAAAGAAAATCGAAAGAAGAAAAGAATGATTCATTAGAAAATATGTTACAATGCTCATGATATAGCATTACTGGTGGGTGAAGATCCCAAAGGTAATGAACTATAGTGGTGATCAATGAGAAGACTCAACACCTACAACAAGTTCTGGAGATAACTAGTCAGTTGCGGAGTTAAAGAAGGAGCAAATCAAGGAGTAAATCATGCAAAAGGAATCTTGCATGCAATCCCATGCTCTAACCAAGAGTCCGCATGTAGATGTGTAGTAGTTGCATGTAGTTGCATGCTTTAACTAAGAGTCCACATGCAGTTGCATGTAGTTTCATGTAGTTGCATGCTCTAACTTAGAGTCTGCATGTAGATGTAGTAGTTCCAACATGGGAACTCAGGCAGCTTGCCCAGGGAACCTCTTCCTTTCAAATGAAGCACCGCACCACCAAGATCGCCCTGCACCCTGGTTCCCTGAAAAGCACCCTCCTCTTCATTGGGCATCTACTCCCTTCCGCATTCTTCACCCAACATGACCTCCAATGGTTCTCTTCAGGATCTCATTTCTTTTTTTCCTGGAGTTTCCTGTAACATTACTAACAGTGGCAGCCTTTCACTGTACTTGTTATCGTAAATTCTTATGAGTTAATAAATTTATTTTTGGCATTCTAAACTAGGTGGCCATTTGTACAATGTTCCTTGTAGTCTAGCTGAACAAATATTGTAATCAATGCAGGCCTGTACATACTCTGCATCTATGTTTCTGCAAAGCGACGCATTCAGTTATCTGCTAAAATGGAGTTTGAGATTGCTTTTTCATGGAAATAAGAATATTTGTAATATTCTTAATGTTTTTAGATTTTTCATGTTAGGTTCGCTTAGAAACCAAATCCACTGGGTTGGTTTTCTGGCCATATTTTGGTACAGAAAAGTATACGAATTAAAATTATGTTGATTATCGATTCTCTGGTGTGGACGAAGTGGCACAGAAAAGTATACGAATTAAAATTATGTTGATTATCAATTCTCTGGTGTGGACGAAGTGGCAGTTTTTTAAAGGCCAGTGTTATTTTTGGAAAAGTTTTTTTATATTTTTGAAAAATTCAGTGAAATCACTAATTCAATTAGTAAATTTTTTATTAAAATGTTTTATAGGTTTGTTTTTAATGAGACTAAATCTATATATGTAATTAAAAAAAACTTTTTTAAATAATATAAATCATATATTTTCTCACCATATTCTAACTAAAAATAAATCACAAATTCTAAAAATTCTTTTTTAGACATTACTCCAAAACTTAATGGTATTAAGAAATTATTTTCATGCATGATTATGGCGATTCTTAAATGGGATGGTTTTTAATTGGGAAAATTGCTATAGTTGAATTCAATTTTTTTTTCTTCTTTTGATTGAAGTTTTCAACTATTAATAGTTATGATATTGATTTTGAACTAATGACTATAATATTTTTAAATGATATTGATTAGAATCAAATATTTCCAAATTAATAATATGAAGATATTAATTTTGTAAGACTTAACAATATTTTTTTAAATGTGTTATTACTTCTCTCTAGCTCCATTAAGTTGATGATGACAAACTTTTGACTTGGTATCTACCTCTACCAAGCGGTAGAGAGCTCTCTCCACAAAACCATAGCCAAGAGAGCTTGATGAATTAGGGTTTTAGGCTAGTTATGATGTGCATAAGGGCTTGAATGTTTGAAATTTGGTTGCTCGATGAGGATTAGGTGAGAGAGACTAGGTCACCACAAATAAGGGTATGATTGCACACAT
>APFE031516436.1:5173-39622 GCA_000404065.3 Pinus taeda | reverse complement strand
GTAAGAGAAAGGTTAACTAAGCACATATAGTGCACCACACTTCATCAGTTTACGATACCCGGATTGATAATTTATGTAGAGCAATTTAAGACGTTAAATTGACTAGACACTAGGATACCCATTGTTTTTATGTTGTCCTTTTCAACTTTATGATGTCGGCCAAAAAAAATTTAAAGCAAAGGCATCAAACTAGCAAGGACCATAATTTATGATTGTATCATTTGTTATTAATATAATTTCTTGTAGTTCTGCTAAATTGCCCATAAAATTTAGCATGCATTTACTCTTGTTCCTTATTGTTTCAACTTATCTCAAATATTTTAGATGTCATAGCCATTTCAATTAATCAAATTTCTATTGTCATCTTGTTTTTCAATCACATAGAGCCTTTCCAATTGCGGGGTGGTTATACAATAGACCATTTAGCGAGTCATTCTAGGATTAGTATTCACGGAATCCTTAAGCTCTCTACCCACACAAAGCGCACAAATTTCAAAACTATGTACATTGCTTTCCCATGTTTTAGAGCCATTGTACTCCTTAGTTAATTTTTCATTTTTTGACATTGATCTTACTTACTTTGTACTTGATAAATTTTGATATGATGTAAGCATCTTTTCTGGATATCAATAGCACTGTTTTGATGTACTTCCACATTATTTGGTATCGGGGAATAATATAGATACAATTACCACAATCCTTCCGACTTAAAGGTTCCAATTATATGGTTCTCTTATTATTTCCGAGACTAATATCATTCTATCATACCTTTCACAACTTATCTCTATTTCACTAGTTCTTAAGCAAGTATCTTGTCCATCCATTCTACCACTGTTCATGACCACTTAACTATTACAATCCTCCATGCTAATGATTTGTGCCAACTACTCTACTATGGTAACCATTCTCTTTGTGACCTCCTTATAAAAATGCTTTCTAGTGCAAAATTTCATTAATTCCTTTAAATTCCTTTATCAATTTGGACAATATTTTCCATTCATCATGAAATCTACACTAGCCATTATGATTGCATTGGATGTATTTATACATAAGATATATTATTGAAATTTTTTAATCTATTATTTTCATCACTGGAAACATCTGCTATATCAGTCGAAAGGATTCCAACCATCCCCACCAACCACCCACCATGGACTCATATTTGTACATATATTTTGTTATGATGAGCATTCTATGTCCTCATTCAACTTGGACAAGAATTATCCTTAAGTGTGCTCAACTGAGTTCCTTAGGTATATCAGTATACCCTACATTTTGCTTTATATTTAACAAGGGTTCTTGGTTTTCCTTTTATTTGAATGCATTCATCATGTTGAGTGTATTATTATTATTATTATTTAAATTTTCTATAGCTATGGGTGCAATATATCAAAGATAATAGTTAAATGTTACTTACTTGATGTTAGTAGTATATTTAACTTGCTTTTATACCTACCTCCTTTCTTAACCAAAACCATTATAAAATCGTTCTTAGGAATATCACTCTTATAATCTATGCATGGAAATGATTATTATGTGAATTAAAAAAATAATTTCACAACCACTAATAGATAGTTGTCCTACAGATAACCCCAACCTTCTGAGAATGATCTTACAAACAACACCCATCTTCCTTCTCAGACAAATCTATACTTTACTTAGTTTATCCGTATTCATTTTTTGATTTGTTGGTGCATACACTTCCTCAATGTTTTAGATTCATGATATTTTCATTATGCAATTAGTAACGAAATATGGTCTGCTTAATTATCATTCATTGTCATATAAATATTTCATGCAATTGCGTGTTCTCTTAGGAATTCAATAAATCAATATTTGTAGATAAGGGTGGCCTCAGCGATGAGTCAAATAATACTTTGATAATTTAACTATGTAATGAAACTACTTCAATGCACTCTTAACAACAAAAATTTATGCTCCTCTTTCCCTTAATCAAGCCACAATGCTAAACCCTTCAACTTTTATACCACCTATAACATCCCATTCCCCGATTAATTTTTTTTTTTACAAATTACTATTAAGAATTTATTCCCAACAAAAAACTCCTTCTTGGCATGAAATGTGTACAACAATAATCAAATATTTAATTAAAGATTATTTGTAAGTGACAAAGATCCCATTTTGACTAGAAAATTTTGGACGAAACTATTTTCTTGTCTTGGTACTCAATTATCTCATAGCTCATCTTATCATCCTCAATCTAACGTGAAAACTGATATAGTGAAAAAATGTTTGGAAGAATATCTTCATTTATTTGTATCTGATAAACAAACACAATGGGTCAAGTAGTTACCTCTAGCTGAATGGTGGTATAAAACTTCCTTCCATACTGCAACAAAAATGATCCCATTTAGGGCACTTTATGGATATCATCCACCATCTCTCACATCATATTTAAGAGAAAATTCTAAGGATCAAGAAGTGGAATTTCACATCGAGCATCAACAACAAGTTTCTCCAACTCTTAAAGGATAACCTAGGTAGGGTGCAAAATCTAATGAAACAACAAGCATATCAACATTGCAGTTGAAGAAGTTTGATGTAGGCGAGTGGGTATTTTTACGGATACAACCATATAAACAAATGTCCCTCAAGCAAGCTATGAAGGATAATAAATTATCACCCTAGTACTATGGCCTTACAAGGTGTTGTAAAATATTTGTACTACGACATACAAACTGGAACTGCTTGCATCTTCCCAAGTACACCTTGTTTTCTATGTTTCATGCTTAAAGAAGGTTATCATTGACAAGATCCCATTTCAAATAATGTTTCCCGAACTTGACGAAGAATTAAAAATTATATTTGAGCACGAAGCAATCATAGAAACAAGAAACCAACAACTACAAAATCGATTAATCTCACAATATCTCATTAAGTGGAAGAACTTACCCATTGAAGATTCCACATGGGAGGACAAGAATTTTATATAGAAGCATCTGGAACTGCTCAAGCATTGAGGACAATACTTTTTTGAAGGAGAGGGGCATGTATGTCCCTATAATACTATTGTATTCCCCTTATTGTTATAATTAGTGTAGCCCCTAGTGTTATTTTTGTGCCCATGTATCCCCATGTTGTTATTGTTGTGCCCATAGAAGCTCACTATTGTTATTGGTGTGCCCTTATATTATTATTGTTATGTAGGCTCTGATTATATTGTGACCCCTTAGACTCCTATATATACCAAGGAGGACTTATCATTTGAATCATCCATGAATTTTACATTTATGTAATGTAAAGGATGTTGCCCCCTCGAAGAGGATAATTTTTAACTCATTGATATATCTTTTCTTCTATTTTGTGATTTGGTCGCATAACAATTTTGGACACTTCACTTTCAAACAAATTTACATTTAGTTATTGTTTATACATAATAGTCTCACAGGTTGTTTACCATTGTAGGGATTGTTCTCATACTACTAGCAAGACTCACTTGGCCTAGGAACTAACCTAGTTTCAAGGTGCTTTTTTCCTTTTTTAAAAAAATTAACTCAAATCAAAAGTACAATTGATAAATATTCATCAAAGTTTTTCTATTCTTAAAAAATATTCACCAACGAACATAACCATCTAATTATTAGATAGAAAATAATAATACACAACATATTTAAATACTTATCTTTTCTTTAATTTGGTCCAGCCAAAAAATCACAAAGAAAGAAAGTGCTCCACCCAACCAGTTAGTATTGTGTATGGCACAAAATCTAATGAAACAACGGGCATATCAACATCACAATTAAAGAAGTTTGGTGTAGGCGACTGGGTATTTTTATGCTACAATCATACAAACAAATCTCCCTCAAGCAAGCTAAGAAGGATAATAAATTATCACCCTAGTACTATGGCCTTACAAGGTGTTGTAAAATATTTGTACTATGACATACAAATTGGAACTGCTTGCATCTTCCTGAGTACACCTTGTTTTCTATGTTTCATGCTTAAAGAAGGTTATTGTGACAAGATCCCAGTTCAAAAAATGTTGCCAGAACTTGAAGAAGAAATAAATATCATATTTGAGCATGAAGTAGTCACAGAAATAAGAAACCAACAACTACGAAATTGATTAATTTCACAGTATCTCAGTAAGTGGAAGAACTTACCAGTTTAAGATTCCACATGGGAGGATGAGAATTTTATATATAAGCATCTGGAACTACTCAAGCATTGAGGACAATACTTTTTGAATGGGAGGGGCATGTATGTCCCTATAATACTATTGTATTCCCATTATTTTTATAATTAGTGTAGCCCCCTAGTGTTATTTTTGTGCCCATGTATACTCCATGTTGTTATTATTGTGCCCATAGAAGCTCACTATTGTTATTGTTGTGCCCTTATATTATTATTGTTATGTAGGCTCTGATTATATTGTGACCACTTAGACTCCTATATATACCAAGGAGGCCTTATCCTTTGAATCATCCATGAATTGTACATTTATGTAATGTAAAGGAGCTTTCCCCCTCGAAGAGGTTATTTTTTAAGTCATTGATCTATCTTTTCTTCTATTTTGTGAGCTGGTTGCATAACATTTTTTGACACTTCACTTTCAGACAACTTTACATATAGTTATTGTTTATACACAATAGTCTCACAAGTTGTCTGCCATTGCAGGGATTGTTCTTAGACTACTAGCAAGATCAACTTGGCCTAAGAACTACCCTAGTTTCGAGGCATTTTTGTCCCTTTTTTAAAAAATCAACTCAAATCACAAAGTACAGTTGATAAATATTCATCAAAGTTTTTCTATTCTTGAAAAAGATTCACCAACAAACAAAACCATCTAATTATTAGATAGAAAATAATAATACACAACATATTGAAACACTTATCTTTTCTTTAATCTGGTCCACCCACAAAATCACAAAGTGCTCCACCCAACTAGTGACTATTGTGTATGGCATAAAATCTAATGAAACAACAGGCATATCAACATCGAGGTTGAAGAAGTTTGACGTAAGCGACTCATTATTTTTACGACTACAATCATACAAACAAATGACCCTCAAGCAAGCTAAGAAGGATTATAAATTATCACCCTAGTACTATGGCCTTACAAGGTGTTGTAAAATATTTGTGCTACAATATACAAATTGGAACTTCTTGCATCTTCCCGAGTACACCTTGTTTTCTATGTTTCATGCTTAAAGAAGGTTATCAGTGACAAGATCCTAGTTCAAATAATGTTGTCAGAACTTTACGAAGAAATAAAAATCATATTTTAGCATGAAGCAGTCACAGAAATAAAAACCAACAACTACGAAATCGATTAATTTCACAGTATCTCATTAAGTGGAAGAACTTACCCGTTGAAGATTCCACATGGGAGGATGATAATTTTATATATAAGCATCTAGAAATGCTCAAGCATTGAGGATAATACTTTTTTGAATGGGAGGGGCATGTATGTCCTTATAATACTATTGTTCCCTTTATTGTTATAATTAGTGTAGCCCCCTAGTGTTATTTTTGTGCCCATGTATCCCCCATGTTGTTATTGTTGTGCCCATAGAAACTCACTATTGTTATTGTTGTGCCCTTATATTATTATTGTTATATAGGCTCTGATTATATTGTGACCCCTTAGACTCCTATATATACCAAGGAGGCCTTATCATTTGAATAATCCATGAATTTTACATTTCTGTAATGTAAAGGAGGTTGCCCCCTCGAAGAGGTTAATTTTTAAGTCGTTGATCTATCTTTTCTTCTATTTTGTGAGCAGGTTGCATAACATTTTTTGACACTTCACTTTCAGACAACTTTACATTATTGTTTATACACAATCGTCTCACAAGTTGTCTGCCATTGCAGGGATTGTTTTCAGACTACTAGCAAGACCGACTTGTCCTAAGAACTAACCTAGTTTCAAGGTGTTTCTCTCCCCTTTTTTTTAAATCAACTCAAATCACAAGTACAGTTGATAAATATTCATCAAAGTTTTTCTATTCTTGAAAAAGATTCACCAACAAACATAACCATCTAATTATTAGATAGAAAATAATAATACACAACATACTGAAATACTTATCTTTTCTTTAATCTGGTCCAGCCACAAAATCACAAAGAAAGAAAGTGCTCCACCCAACCAGTGAGTATTGTGTATGGCGCAAAATCTAATGAAATAATAGGCATATCAACATCACAATTGAAGATGTTTGATGTAGGCGACTAGGTATTTTTACGACTACAACCATACAAACAAATGTCCCTCCAGCAAGCTAAGAAGGATAATAAATTATCACCCTAGTACTATGGCCTTACAAGGTGTTCTAAAATATTTGTACTACGACATACAAATTGGAACTGCTTGCATCTTCCCAAGTACACCTTGTTTTCTATGTTTCATGCTTAAAGAAGGTTATCAGTGACAAGATCCCAGTTCAAATAATGTTGCTAGAACTTGAAAAAGAAATAAAAATCATATTTGAGAATGAAGTAGTCATAGAAATAAGAAACCAACAACTACGAAATCGATTAATTTAACAATATCTCATTAAGGGGAAGAACTTACCCGTTGAAGATTCCACATGGGAGGATGAGAATTTTATACAGAGGCATTTGGAACTGCTCAAGCATTGAGGTCAATACATTTTTGAATGGGAGGGGCATGTATGTCCCTATAATACTATTGTATTCCCCTTGTCGTTATAATTAGTGTAGCCCCTTGGTGTTAATTTTGTGCCCATGTATCCCCCATGTTGTTATTGTTGTGCCCATAGAAGATCACTATTGTTATTGTTGTGCCCTTATATTATTATTATTATGTAGGCTCTGATTATATTGTGACCTCTTAGACTCCTATATATACCAAGGAGGCCTTATCATTCAAATCATCAATGAATTTACATTTATGTAATGTAAAGGAGGTTGCCCCCTCGAAGAGGTTAATTTTTAAGTCGTTGATCTATCTTTTCTTCTATTTTGTGAGCTGGTTGCATGAAATTTTTGGACACTTCACTGTCATGCAACTTTACATACATTTTTTGTTTATACACAATAGTCTCACAAGTTGTCTGCCATTGCAGGGATTGTTCTTAGACAACTAGCAAGACCAACTTGGCCTAAGAACTAACCTAGTTTCAAGGTTTTTTTCCCATTTTTTAAAAAATCAACTCAAATCACAAGTACAGTTGATAAATATTGATCAAAGTTTTTCTATTCTTGAAAAATATTCACCAACAAACATAACCATCTAATTATTAGATAGAAAATAATAATACACAACATACTTAAATACTTATCTTTTCTTTAATCTGGTCCAGCCACAAAATCACAAAGAAAGAAAGTGCTCCACCCAACCAGTGAGTATTGTGTATGGTGCAAAATCTAATGAAACAACAAGCATATCAACATCGTAGTTGAAGAACTTTGATGTAGGCAACTAGGTATTTTTACAGCTACAACCATACAAACAAATGTCTCTCAATCAAGCTAAGAAGGATAATATTTTATTGCCCTAGTACTATGGCCTTACAAGGTGTTGTAAAATATATGTACTACGACATACAAATTGGAACTACTTGCATCTTCCCGAGTACACCTTGTTTTCTATGTTTCATGCTTAAAGAAGGTTATCAGTGAACAGATCCCAATTCAAATAATGTTGCCAAAGCTTGACGAAGAAATAAAAATCATATTTGAGCATGAATCAGGCTTAGAAATAAGAAACCAACAACTACGAAATCGATTAATTTCACAGTATCTCATTAAGTGGAAGAACTTACCCGTTGAAGATTCCACATGAGAGGATGAGAATTCTATACAGAAACATTTGGAACTGCTCAAGCATTGAGGACAATATTTTTTTGAATGGGAGGGGCATGCATGTCCCTATAATACTATTGTATTCCCCTTATTGTTATAATTAGTGTAGCCTCCTAGTGTGATTTTTGTGCCCATGTATCCCCCATGTTGTTATTGGTGTGCCCATAGAAGCTCACTATTGTTATTGTTGTGCCCTTATATTATTATTTTTATGTAGGCTCTGATTATATTGTGACTCCTTAGACTCCTATATATACCAAGGAGGCCTTATCATTTGAATCATCCATGAATTGTACATTTATGTAATGTAAAGGAGGTTGCCCCCTCGAAGAGGTTAATTTTTAAGTTGTTGATATATCTTTTCTTCTATTTTGTGAGCTGGTTGCATAACATTTTTGGACACTTCACTTTTAGACAACTTTACATATGGTTATTGTTTATACACAATAGTCTCACATGTTGTCTGCCATTGCAGGGATTTTTCTCAGACTACTAGCAAGACCGACTTGGCCTAAGAACTAACCTAGTTTCAAGGTGTTTTTTTCCATTTTTTAAAAAATCAACTCGAATCACAAGTACTGTTGATAAATATTCATCAAAGTTTTTCTATTCTTGAAAAAGATTCACCAACAAACATAAACATCTAATTATTCGATAGAAAATAATAATACACAACATATTGAAATACTTATCTTTTCTTTAATCTTGTCCAACCACAAAATCACTAAGCCACAAAATCACCAAGAAAGGGAGTGCTCCACCCAACCAATGAGTATTGTGTTTGCACAACAAGACGACCCCCCCAACCCCCCAATTCAGTTTCTTCCCGGAACAGTTACATGACAGTGGCCTTGTCAGGTTTGTCCATGGAAATCAAGACCTTTCTAGTCCAACCCAAGAACTCAAACTCACAAGCTTGTCTTAAGGATCCCACTAGCCACCCACCAGCTCAAGGATACCCTAACTGGCAGCATCCTGCCAACCTTCAACAACGTCATGTTTCAAGTTCCAAAGCTTGAAGCTTCAACTTATCTCTTGGACCCCCTTCAACCAGGTACCAAGTCTCCAAGGTTGCCTCAGGTTTTCAAGTTCCCTCTCACCCTTTTGGCTCCCTTGTCCCAACTAAGATTGTTTATCTCGAGGGACAAGAATAGTTGTCTTAAGTTTTTGGTAAATGAAACTATCTTTTAGCCCTTTTTTCCTTTTTCCAGTAATTTTATGGTTGTCCATAGTTTATATTATTTATAAAAAAAAATAAAGTCAATTACATAAAATAACATTTATGTTTTACCATCCACCTACACGTTTACCTGGCCCAATTTTACCAAGTCAATTATGGTAAAACAAAACATTTACAACTTTTACGGGAGGTGTTATGGGTGAATAACTATTATACTTTAGTGATTAATTTAATTTAATTTATTTTTATTTTTATTTTTATGTAACTTGACCAAGTCAAAATGTTAAACATGACAAGAGAAGACAACATCTCTAGAATATATTTTATGAGGATAGTGTCAATATTGTAAATTGACGATGGATAATTATTTATCAACTTCTTATAAAAAAGTAAATCTTCTTTTACTTTAAAAAATACTTCACAAATTTAATGAATAAATAATATTTAATTATTTAATTATCTTTTAACAAAAATACTCTTTAACTATATTGAATGTAACTATTCATTATATATCTTCTAACTTTTAATTATTCATTATGAATCTTCTAATTTCTTTAACAATGAATAAATTACCTGCCTAACACTTGTTTCAATCTTATTTCTCTATTTTTTTAAACTTCCATTTCAAATTAGTTATTTTGTTGTTCTAATTCTATAGTAAACTCACTAATGTGTTTAGATGGAAGTTTTCCATCTAGACAAACAAATAATTAACATTTTTAATTAACATTTTGTTTGTTTTATTAAGATGGCACATACTTTCTCCCATTTTCTTTGTTTTATTAAGATGGCACATAATTTCTCCCATTTGTTCATTGTTATATTTGGACTTCAAAGGTTGCTTGAAGAGAGAACTTGACTAATTTGAATTTCTTTAGAATAATCCAATATTTTGTTTTGTTTTGTTATAGTGATAGTAATAGGGTAAGCAACCAAACTATGTTGGAAGAGAGTACATGACTCATTTAATTTTTTCCTAAAGTATTAAACATCTTGTTATTTCATTTATTTTTTTGTTATAGTGATAGTAAATGGTTAGGTAAGAAATTACTCAAGCTGTGGGATTAGGTGGATGTAACATACCTCCTATCTCATATCAACAATTTGTTGATGATGTAGTCTTATAAGGGCTACTCATACTGAAAGAGGTGAGAGGTATAAACAAAATTCTACATACTTTCATGGATGCATTTGACACATTGATAAACAAAGATAAAATGAATATTTTTTTCTTCAATGTCCTAGAGGTTGTTCAAGCACAGGTGACCTGAGTTTTAGGTTTGAAGAAGGATTATCTTCCTTCCAAATACTTTTGGGTAACTCTCATCATTCACTCTAATCAAGTGGCATCTTGGGAAGAACTCATAGAAATGATCGAGAGAAATATCAACAATTGGACGTTCAAGGCTCTTAAATTTCTGAGCCACCTCATAGTACTAAAAGCAGTATTACAAGCAATATTTAATTATCAACAAGCAGGAATGCCTTTACCCAAATCACTTAGTCAACATCCTCATTCACTATAGAGTGACTTCTTGTGAAGGGGCATTGCCAAAATGCACAAGTGGGTGTTGGTAGGATGGGACCAATTGACAAAACTTAAGGCCATGGGGGGCTTGGGTCTTCGGGATCCACAAATAATCAACCAGGCATATGGTATGAAATTATGATGGCTCTGGGTCTAGGGAGGCCCTCAAATTTGGAAGAAAAATTGAAAATTTGGGTGAGGAAATATTTTCCTCTTGACAATCAAGAAGAGCGATTATGTTTTGATGGCACTATCAAAGGATTCGGCCTTTGGAACTGGGCTATGGAAGGCAAGGGCCTTATTAAACAACATTCATTCTAGGATATCAAAGATGGTACAACTGCATCCTTCTGAGATGACTTTTGGCAACATTTACCTTACTTGAGAGAATTTTAGTAGTTTCAACCTATACAAACTATTTCAAAAAGACTTGGAACTAATAAGTTGATAGAATTCTGGAAACCTTTAATGGAGAAGCAACAATGGAGGATATGGAAGGATAAAGATGATTGGGCACTTCAAGACAATAACTACCCTTGGGAGGAGCTTTAAGAAATACTCGATAATAGGAAGATTAGATTCTCTCACCAATGATATATTTTGTGATGGGGACATCAATCATCTTACACATTCTCATTAAAAGAATCCTACTGTATACTTTCAGGGCTTTAGACAGGTGACAAAGCAATTTTCTTGAAGACGCAGTGGGATGGCCAATGGTGGCCAAAGCTTGCCACTTTTCTCTAGCTGATCGCATGGGGTCATACCCTTACATGTGATCACCTACGGAGAAAAGGCTATGCAGGGTTGTCTTTATGCTCACTATGTCTGCAAGTGGAAGATTCAACAGATCACATTTTTATTACTACATAGCGGTTATGATATTAAAAATCTTCTCCTATACTTTGATTACATTATTCCTCACCATAGGTGGCGGGAAGGAAATATGGTGGAAAACATATTGGCCAATTGGAGCATCCGCAATCGACACCTGTCCTTTGATTAGCCATGGAGGATTGTGGCTCATCTCGGAGACATTCAATAAATCCAATGATGGGTGCAAAAAGACACATATGTAGCCGATGAAAATGTCCCCAATGGGGGTGGTATTAAGGATATTTAAGTGTGGTAGGTCATATGATTAACATAATCGCAATTAGATTGGTGAAGGAGATGACAAAATTGGGTATGAGAGCCATGCTCTCCACTTGTCCTAATCCCATCCAAGCACGACATCCTCACTGCTCTCATCTTCACACTCAACTAACCTTGTCATATCGATTTAAACACAAACAATTGGTAGTAGTGGGGCTTCATTACGACATTCCCTTTGTTCATAGCTTTCGTCCACCACAGGTTGTTATGGTTGCTCTCTTTCAAGGAGGAATGGTTACAGATCGTAGTGACCTTGGAAATACAAGACACATTGCATCCAATAGCACATGATTTTGGATTCCCATGACTCTATTAAAATATTTGCCATGATATAAACTTGTCCATTTGTTGATTTTGCGCATTTTGGGATTCTTTCCCATCCGTTCGATCCTCTCATGTATTCATCCCTCTATAAATATATGGGATCAGTTTTAGGGTGACAGATTCTAAGCATTGTTCATTTGAATGTGGATGGACTCCAACTATCACATTTCTCATGGTTGTTGAAGTAGGAGTCTACATTTTTGAAGGAAGGTTTGTCTCTATACTTATTTGCATCGCAATTTCATTTTTGTCTACCATCCACTGGTTTATTTTTTCCCTATCTCCTTTGTAGTATTTCTATTCCCTGCAGGTGTCAATGTTCTTTGTGTTGTTTCTCCATAACACATCGACATGTACCTATTTTGAGTTGGTCACTATGTTGTGCACCTCTTCACCCTAAATCTCTGATTTCGCGGTATTTCTTTCATCTACTTTGTATTGGTATGTGGCGTTTGGTACCCTGGTACATTTTCTATCTAGTTCTGATATAATCAAGGGTCAAGTTCTTATCAAAGCTACCCTAAATTTTCTGGGTTTAATTTGTTTCTATCCCTTGCCAAATCTACTCCTTTGGGAGGTAGGGTGCGCAAGTCAGTTTGAGCCTCATTATTTCGTATCATACCCTCCACTAGAAAAAAATTGTCTCCTCCTTTGTATGGTTGATGACACGTTCACTACCATTAGTTATTTCATTGCAGTAACATTGTCTATCTGTCGTTGTCTCTCATTCATCTTTCCTTCATTCATCCATAATCCCAGTTGTTGTCTATACATAGTCCCCACATAGCAATTACCGAGTTGTCGTGGTGGCGCTTCAGGCTCATCCTCATCTCATCATCAACGTCTCTTTTGTTGGGATTTTGTGGCTTACCATTTTGATTCAGCTCCCTTGGAAGCAAGGAATGAAATTATTTACTTAGAGGCAACAAAATTTGGGGACCAATTATATTTTTCTGACTCCGAGATCAGTGGCAGCCACCTCAGGTGGATTCTTGACCCAGGAAAATTTAGAAAGAGGAGGCTCCACTCCATTCATTGTCTATCAACCATCATGTAGAAACTTTTCTTCATATGGTAATTCATGTCAAACAAGTCGAAAATTATTAGTTGTTTGTAGGTCAGGAGGAAATCAATCGAATTCTCGAGGACATTCGATACAATTTGGATGATATTGTGGTCATGTTAACATGTGTAGATTGTTTTGTGGTGCCTGACTTAGATAGTGAGTATGATTCACAACTAGAAGCACCATCATTCATTAATGCTCCAACTAGGATTTCATCCCAAGGAAATTATACTCTAGTCTCTCTAGTTGTCATCTCAGATTAGTAGCTTCTCATGGTTTTTGCACTTCATTTTTGCAAATTGGTTGCTACTACTTTTTATGTTCTAGTTCGTCATCATGGGTTATTGGCATGCCATTCTCAAACACTATTTTTTTTCTAAGTTTTACGCGTAGTACAATGCATGCAATGTAACTTTAAATGGGTAGCAGGCACAACAATTCTCACTATGTCTTTAAACAAACTTTGTTTTTATTGTCCTCTTTAAAGTTTTGAACCAACCTCTGGGAAGTCATCTTTGGTACCCAAGGTCTTTATAGATAATAATGGTGAAATTTTGTCTTCAAAGTTGGAATGTAGGATCCTTGAGTGTTGGATGAAAATGAGCTATTAATGCAATATAAGTTATCGGTAATGAAATTATATTTATGGAGCTTACAAGAAAAAGGTGATTTGTGAGAGGGAAAAAACTGTAGAGAAGCATTGGTGCTGTGACACAGATGGAATCCCAAAACAACCGACTATAATCTTACAATTAAACAAGTTTGTAATTTTTATCGTGTGTTATCTTAGGGCCTTTGATTACCTAGTATGTATGTGATTTCATCTAATTATTTGAACATTGGAGAACACATTCTTGCATCCCTAGAAGATACAAATCTCCTTGTAAGCAGAGAAAATTAAATTCCCTGGTTGTTTCATGCCTCATAGTGATAGCATTGATTTTTTGGTCTGTTATAAGATGTTAATGTTGAAAGAGTTTTCAAAACAAACCTAATATGACCTTAAAACCAATAACCATATAAAATTTCAGATTTCTTAAAAATGCTAAATGAAGCAAAAACACTAGAAAATATAATAACATTAACTCAATGGAGAATGCACATAACAACAAAAGAGAAGTGTGCCAACATTTTGACACAATTGCGAAGCTCAATCAACACTATATATAAGTAACAACTCCTTGATCTATGAGAAGCTAAAGCAAGACTGTATATAAGTAGCAAAGTTGGTTCTTCTGTTAAAGCAATTGCGAAAACAAGAAGATGGAAATCACTTTGAGGTGATGGTGCTTCTTGACTTGATCACAACTCCCTACTTGCATTTGCTACTCCTCAACTTAATTTTTTTCTTTGAAAAGAAGAAGAAGAGAAAATCCATTGCAATTCATGCATTTAAATAGTCTACATTAGAGAAGAATTCCATGGGAGAAACTATGGGTTTGAAAACTACTAATGTTTATAGGATATGAAAGGACAAGATGTGAGATTACAACATCCCTTTCATACTGGGCTAGAGAATGCCTCTTGACACAAAAACTCTAGCTTTTAGAAGAATTGAATGCCTATTATTTTAAAACCCACATTTCCATGTTTGGATAGAGGAACATAAGGACTACATAAATCTTCCTTTCTATTTTCTATAGGGAATCTAGAGAGCCAATAATGCAGGGATTTTTTAGAATAAAAAGTTGGACGTTTTTTTGTACTCACATCAAAATTTGTGCACTAGTGAAATTGGCCCAGTGATAATATCTAGACCCATGCAGAACATCCAACATGTAAATATTTTGGGTAGTTTCCATATGGGGTTTTTTATGGGGTGTGCAGTAGACATTAGACTTTCATTGTCATAAGTCTTGGACATTTCTTCCATTTTAGCTGATTTGGTGGCAATGATACAAACTCTAGGGTGGAAGTCATTGCTTTATGGGGCATATTATACTGTGAAAAATGGATTTCTCTCACAAAGCTTGATATTTTTGGTGAATAAAGAATGACGATTGAATAGGTCCTAAGGCAACCTTTAGTTGCAACTCTTTGTCTTTTGGGTTGGATGCAAAGGATTAGGAAGTTGATTGATCCCTCTGGGAGGTCCGCTTCACACACATTTACCAAGAGCAAAATGATGTGACAGACAAATTGTCTAAAATTGGACATCTTTTCATCTTGAGGGAGATCAACTATTCATACTATGCTTTCTACCGTCTACAAGGATATGGAAAATTTCTCATTACTTAGTTTATTATTTTTATGTCATATATGAGGTTGTTTTATTTTGTATTTTCTAGTGATTGTGAATGCAAGTATTAGGCTTATGATGAATATTGTTCAATCAAATATTTTTTGAGACATGGTGTAATAGTTATTTTTTTGCAGTAGACTCTCGCACTAAGTATGGTAGAGATGTTATAATGTCTTGTAAATTAATAATTAAATACCAATATGATAGAGATGTTGTAATGTCTGGTCTTGTAAAATTTTGAGTGAGACAAATTACATAAAAAAAAATTTAATAATTACCATAAAATAAGGTAAAACAATCAGTTTAACGTTCATGATTTCTTGGTTAGGTTTTGACAACTCATGGTTTTGCTCATAGTATTTTTTATTACATAAAAATAAAAATAAAAATAAATTAATAACTTGAAAATATTTTTACTCATTAAAATAAAATATAATATTAAAATAAAAATAACTACTTCATGGTATTCACCCACGATATGAACTCTTAGTATTGATGCATGATATTCATTTGGAATATAACCAATTTAAAGGGGGAAATTAAATCTTAACTTGGGATCAAGTGCCAAGAGGATCAAATCTCTTCTCACTCTAAAATAGGTTTGCATCTCAAGAGATTTGATCCCTCTCGACACTTGGTAGAGCTAGAGTTACTTCGGGGATTAAGAATTTTATTTTACCTCATATGTGTAGAATATGATGCATTATATGTGGCATCTAGAATATGTATCCTCTCGACACTTGGTAGATCTAGAGTTACTTTGGGGATTAAGAACTTTTATTTTACCTCATATGTAGAACATGATGCATTATATGTAAACAACCTCTTATATTTTTAATTGCTCAGAGAGGGGCTCTACAATCCAATATAGGGTAGATGTGTAGGTGTATTGTAAGAAAGTATGTAAACCATTTCAAATGTTAGCACAATTAAAAATAAAAAGTTAAAAGTGATAAGGAGATGAGTATAAGCATTTAAATGTTTGCTCAATTAATAATAAAAAGTTAAAGTAATAACAATAATATAATTCAATTTATTATATTTTGATTTTTTTAACTTGTGATTACAATACCATGGGCCAATACCATGGCTTATCATTACCACATGCCCACAAACCATAACATATTCTACAAAATATTTTATAACAATATGACAAGATTCTTAACCATGGATATTCACCCCCACTTTACCATGGATATTATTAACTTTTAAATAAGCTTTGTTACAATGCGCTGAGCCAATACCATGGCTTATCAATACCACATGCCCGAAAAACATAACTTATGTCACAATCAAAATATTTTATAACAATATGAAAATATTCTTAACCACGAATATTCACCCCAACTTTGCCATTGATATTATAAACTTGTGAATAGGCGTTGTTACAATACCATAGGCCAATGCCATGACTTATCAATACCACATGCCCAAAAAGCTTAACTTACTTCACACTCAAAATATTTTAAAACAATAAGACAAATTCTTAACCATGGATATTCAAGCCCACTTTACTATTGATATTATTAACTTGTAAATAAGATTTGTTGCAATGCCATGGGCCAATACCATGGATTATCAATACCATATGCCCAAAACCATAACTTATTTTGAAATCAAAATATTTTTATTTAATTTTATTTTATAATTTTTTAATTAAATCTAAAAAGAAAATGTTATTACTTTTGAGATATTATAATCTCTCTATCCTCATGACTATTAAAACTATTCCCATAGAAATTAAATCAAAGTTTATAAAATTAAAAATGACAATATTTTTATATATAAAGATGTGATATTTATATGATATAAATAATTATTAAGAACAAGCATAGATCCAAGTCACGATCCAAGCAATGACAACAAGCAAAGTGACTAACAATAATAGAGGAAAACTAGTGCATGATTCTTTTAGGTTTTTCATTATTATATTTTCTTTGACATGGCTAATCCAAAATATAGGTTTAATATTTTGCAATTAATTGAGTTTTTCTAATTTAAATACTTCCTTAAACACAATACAACATGACCAAATTTAAGAAGGGGGGAGAGAGGAGGGAGATAGTGACAGAGATAGATTGTTGTCGAGAGAGAGAGAGGGAGGGGAGAGAGAGAGGAGGGCGGAGAGAGTGAGAGAGAAATGGAGTTGGAGTGTGAGACAGAGGGAGGAAAGAAAAAAGTTATAGAGAGATAGGGGCGAGGAAAGAACAAGAGTGACAAGGGAGATATGGAGAGAGAGTGAGGGAGAGAGGAGGTAGAGAGGATCAGAGGGAAGAAAGAGAAGAGGAGATGAGAGAGATAGGGAGAGAAGGGGAGATAGAAAAGGAGAGAGTGAGGGAGACATTTAGAGGGAAGGGAGAGAAAGACACTGATGGGGGGAAAGATGGAGGGAGATGGTAGAGAAAGGGAGAGATAGGACACAAGAGAGAGAAGGAGAGAGAGAGATAGAGTTGGAGAGGGAGAGAGAGGGAGGGAAGAAGAGAGACATAGAGGGAGAAAGGTATTAAGAGAGAGAGGGGGAGTGACAAGGGAGAGATGGAGAGAGGAGAGCCGAAGGGAAAAGAGAGAGGAGAGAGAGAGAGAAGGGGAGAGAGGGAGAGAGGGAGAGAGTGAGAAATAGATAGATAGATATGGAGAGAGAGTGTATATGTTTGGTGGGTGAGATACAGAGAGGGAATAAGAGAGACACATAGATACAAATATAGATATTATATAACCAGCCTAGATCCATCTTAACCTGATGTCCAAATATTTTCTCAAGTTTTGAATTCAAAAAAGGGGTTTGCACCTTGAGAGATTTGATCCCTCTCAATGCTTGAGAGATCCGAAGTTAAGATAGATCTAGGTTGATATAAAGTCTATTAATTTTTTTAGCTGAAGGAAAAAAAGAAGAAGAAGAAGAAAGAAAAAAAAAAAGAAAGAAAGAAAAAAAAAAAAAAAAAAAGAAGAAAGAGAAAAAAAAAGAAAAAGAAAAGTAAAAGAAACGAAAAAAAAAAAAAAACTTCATGAGTGTGTGCATGCGCACAATGGAGTAGACAGTGCAGAATGATTGAGCTACAGATAGGCATCTCACACCTACCCCTATGCGGAACCTTAAGGGAAAAGGCATCTCATACCCACCCCTATGCGGAACCTTAGGTTTCCCTTAATCAACCTGTGTGCATTTTATTACTAGGGATTTGTGCAAGTAATTAGTTTTAAGAGGGAGAGGGAATCTTTTACTTTTCTAATTATCATAGAAGGGAACAAAAAGATATGACTTGGCTATGATATACCACACGAGTTTTGTTTTTATAATAATTGTTTAATTGGTTTACATTCTTGACACTAGCTGATATAATTGTCTTAATTTATAACTTACATGAAAAAACCATTTTAAGATTTTGATCTGTTCTAGTTAAAACTACTCTTAATGAAATAATAAATTTACATAGAGATGTAATCACTAGAATACTTTTAATATTGACTTTGTTTAAATGAGAATTTATTGCGTAATTATATGTTTCACTTAACAAGATAAGGAACTGTACTTTTAATTTTGAATTTGTTTGTAATCAAATGTTTCTGAGTTTTCCCAACTTGTTACTACTGGATATCGGATATACTGCTGGCCCACAATTCACAACTATAGAGAATCACCAATATATTGCTGGCCTACAGTTCACAACCATAAAAAATCACAAAATCACTATAAAATTTAACTCTCAAAAAAATTAAAAGAGTATATATATATATATATATATTATATATATATATATATATATATAATTTTTAAAAGAATAAAATTACAAATTGCAATTCTCTAATCATAAGGTTTTTTTTGACGTGGCTTAATTTTTTTTTTTTTCCTCAAATTTATGTTATCCCAAATTAAGTGCCTGGCTTTCCACAGCCGGACAAAAGGCGATACATGGTACCCAGACACATTCATTATTTCCAACCATTTGATAGGTTCAAAGTTATTCAACTTGCCTCAAATCATTAAAGACCAATTTAATTGTTTTCCCAAATGCTAGAAATAATAAAGTTGCACTTTTGACAAGGTACGCTGCAAGAGGGCTACACCTGTGTTTTACAGAATCTCCACTTCCAGATTTATACATCTGTGCTGAACTGGAAATAATATACTTAATATATCACCTGCTAGATTTAACCCGGTAGAATCTCTTGGTATAATCATGAATGAAAATGTGTGAAAAATTATCTCGAAATAATCATGAATGTATACGTGTGAAAAAATAAAATAGAAGCAATCATCCCCACCATGGAAACCCCAAGACTTCTTACATTCTTCAAATTCCTGCTCTGTGTGTCAATGGAACAAGTTAGCTCTCCGCCTTGGCGCTTCTTTCCAGTATCATCTCTCAATTGCTGTTGTGCAAGTGATTCTGGAGAGGGCCTTTTCTGTTGGTCAGTAGTTGGGACTCCAGTAGACATCGTAACAGAATTAAGACGGACCCTCGTGTGCTGCTGTCATTCGCTGATGTACATCTTCTTGAGCAGCAGGCTGCATGTTCTCATGGCTACTAATTGGGTGCTGCTTCTCTTTCTCTGGAGTACTAGCGCTCCTCCTCCTGGTAGGAGTAGGATTCCGATCATGAGCAGCTCGCTCTATGTTCTCATGGCTACTAATTGTGTGCTCCTCCTCCTGTGGAATATCGGCTCTGGTCCTGGGGTTCTCCTCTTCCTCTGGAACATTAGATCTGGTCCTATTAGGACCTCCACTGAAACCAACCATGATCGCTAAGAAAAGTAGAGTCTAAACTAATTGTATTGTGAAATAGGTATTTGTAAATGAAATGAAATTTTAATGTCCATTAGACTAGTTATAGTCTAGGGAATTAATAGCTTTCTTGCTTTTCGATTTTTGTAATTTAATCTTTTTATTATTCAAATTAATGATGGACTGATCCAATTTTTTAACAGTTCCCTTATTGAAAAGACAATGTCAAAAACCTACGTTAACAAGTTGCTGTAACTCTCATTGATGTCTATGAAAGCATCACATTCCAAAATGAAATGTTTTCTGATTCCACTGCCCTATAAGTGCAAAAAGTACACACCCTCTCTTCCCAAGCTTTTTTAGGTCTTTTCCATCACCTTGTTTTGCACCATAATTCATGCTAGTTAGTACTTAATTGAGCAATAACAATTTTTTCTTTCCATGGAATGGTATCTCTAATGTACTCTTTTTGTTGGAAATCACACGTGGGATTAAATTCTTGAACATAGTACTTCTTCTTTCTACCCAAGTCTTTTCCCCATATATGCTTACGAAACTTCTCAATAACATAACTATTCAAAATTTATGGGATATGCATTGATATAAATATTTCATTTTTGCATCCATTTGTTGTTTTGTCTCATCCATGATTTTTTTTTTTCTCTCATTCTTTCATTGAAGATAATTTTAGGCCATCTACCTTCTCCCATTTGCTCAATTCTATGAAGATACCTTATGAGATGCACCATAGCAATTTTTTCGATGGAAGTTGTCCCTGTTTCACTCAACATTATCTGATAAGAAACTGAACTTTTGATTTTAAACTTGCTCATGATCTAGTGCTTTTGGATTTTCTCAATTCGCTTCCATTTTGAGAGAGGGATGTTGCGAGCCCACAATTCACACCCATATAATATCAATGGACAAACTAGGAGCCCAAAAAGCAAATTAATTGTTTTCCAATCCCATAACTCTGCCTCTCTACATCTGCTTTGAAGAGCATATAGTGCTTTCCACCCTCCTAAAACTCTTTTATTTCTGCAGTGCTCCCAATTAAGCTTGTTGTTGAAATCAATCCCGAGGTACTTGTATTCATTTACTGCTTCAAGAATGTTGCCTTCAAAGAAGAACGTATGTTGGCTCTGCGTCTTTTTATTTGAGAAAATCATTATTTTGGTCTCGCTGGTATTGACTTGCATCCCCACTGCTTTACAAAAATACTCAAGGGCATATAGGTGCATCTGCAATCCCTAAGCCAATTTAGCAATCAATACAAGGTCATCAACATATAAAAGAAGCTTTATCACAAACTCTCCCAACCGAACACTATCCCCACCTTGCAAATTTAGCCACTCTTCCAATTTATCAATATATAAACCAAAAAGAGTAGGGGATAAAGGGCAGCCTTGCTTGACTCCGATGTCACTTCTAAAGCTCTATCAAATGCCTGTTGTAGTTCTAGTTTTGACTTTCACCTCTTCATAAAGCCTATGGACAACAACCTTATATTGCAAACGAATTTCAAGTTCTTCCATTCTACTCCACAACTTATCTTAGGGACCGTGTCAAATGCCTTTTTGAAGTCAACAAAGTAGCAAAATACTTCTTCTTTGCCCTCCCCAACCTTTTCAATAATGTGTCTCAAAGTGATACCATGATCTATTGTAGAATGTTTTGACCTAAAACCTACTTGCCCTCTTGCCTCTTTTCTTTGATTTTTGCCCACTTACTGATTCTATTTTCTACCATGTTGCTAAAGAGCTTTGCAAACAAAGGATTGATCATAATGGTTTTATAGTTGGAAGGATTATTAATGTCTTCACTTTTAAAAATGGCTATTGCTAGACTAGTTGTCCAATCTCTTGGGAATCCTTGCCGAATGATGTTGTTGAATATTTCCATGATGTGCGGTGCAAGAGTGTTCATTTCCCACTTTAGATATTTTGCTTGAAGATCAGCCAAGTCCTTTGCCTTTCCTATTTTCAACTTCTTAATTCCTGTCTCTACTTTCGGTAATGTGAAAATCTTTGTGGTTGTGTTGATCTTGGGAGGCGGCTCCTCCTCTAATTCTTTCTCATAGAGTTGTCTTGCATAGTCAAACCATTGGTTGGTTGCAATATTATTTTCAATTTGCTTCTTCCTTGGTTGAAGTTTTTGCCAAAAATGTTTTGGGTGATTCTTGCCTAAATATATTTACTCATCTCACCTTGTTTGCATGAGCTCATCTTTTTTCTGTTTTAAAATATGCTTATATAACTTTACATTCATCTTCTTCTCATCTGTCGTTTTCAAGGTTTTCCTTGTCATTTTAAATTCCTCATCAAACCAAGCATTTACAGGAAAACAATTTGATTCCGATTTCCTATTTTTTGCTCTTTTGTACTTCTCAAGTGCACTATGAATTAACTCATGACTATCGAGGCTTTGGGAGCCACTCTTCCCTCTCTCAATTGATCTCTTCAACATAGTTTGGAAGATATTACAATTTATGGTTTGGAAAATATTGCAATTTTTCTATAGCTGGAGAGTGCTCTAGAATGTTTGCTCCGGTCCCTTGATATAAGTAAGATCCTGATTAAGATCTCCAAGGAGCCTAACCACGTTAAAAAGGAGAGCGTTTAGGTGAGGATAGATCGAAATGGGCAATTGTGACAAAACAAGAGCAAGCTCATGATAGGAGCCCCTGTTAAAAATTGGTATCAGAGCCAGTAACATCTAGTTCATAAGGTCACTATTCAAAACTTAATACTCATAAAGGAATGGATTCTTTCCGAAAATCAGTTTCTTTCCGGGAAATAGAAGAGAGAGAGTCTAAGGCTGAAGAAAATCCTTTAAGGGATATGTTTGCTTCAAGTTCTAGTCGTGTCCTGAATTCTGCTGAACTTGAATATGAAGAACTCCAGCCTTCTGCCCGATGGGAACTACCTACCATAGCTCCCTCCGATATATATAGTGATTTGTCTATTTTCCATTTGAAAGCTGCAACTAGAATTAGTGTAAAATAGTCTGTGAGCCAGATACAGGAAAACTCAGATAATGTCCAGACTATATCTATGTTGAATTCAAAAGAGTTACAGGCCGAGGCAAAAAGGTTGAAGACAAACTATTTGCATTTAGGATGCATTCGAGTAGGAATCAATCCTCTAATTCATAAAGGATTACATACTTTTGTGCTTGCCACTGTCTGAGACTTAACGCGCAATAAGTACACTGATTCCTTAATAGGTGGGATTGTTGCTCCTCTGTTTGATGCCCCAGTCTATTTTGACTGTTACCCGAATTTCTCTATATATACCTTTGATGAAACGATAGATCAAATACTGCAGCTCCAGATCCAAACTGTTGGTTTCGACATGAACAACAAGAGAAATAACATAGCCATTCAAATCAAAGGTTGTTTCCGTCACACCAATACCTTGTGGCCAGCCATCCGCCATACACCCAGTAGAGAGTCCAAGTCAAGTGTCGTTGTCATGACAGATGCCAGAAATCAAAAAATTGAGCATCTAACAATCAAATGGGAAGACTTGACATTTATAGAACATTGGGTGGTGAATAATCCTAAGCCTCTTCTGCCTAAGAATATCACTTCTGTTGATATTACTGAGAATTTGAATTCTGCTGTCATCTCTTTTCCCCGAAGATCTATAATTGACCACCGAAGAATTGAAGCCGTCTGTAAATCATCCAAATACTACAGAGACCCCTCCACTGTAGATACAACTTCTTCCAGTTCATCTTTTTATAAACATAATTCCTTGTATGAGTTAGCACAGCTTGTAAATTATCATTCATTAGAAGTCAAGTGTCCTGAATGTCAGGAAAATATAAATTTTCTTACACTTGCCGAATTTGCATCACATGCTTATCATAACCCAAGATCTGGTACTGCTCCTCCTTCGACCTCTGTCAGTCCATGCCCGAATCCTAAATGCTTAGATATACCTTTCCCACGTGAGCAGGATTCTGACCATGTATTAATGATGAATGAAATTGTAACATTAGAAGGAGAAGACCCAAGGCTCACTGAGATGACGTGTCTAATGAGACCAGCCAAACCCAGGTACGGCCTAGGATACCTTGAACAAGCAAATCGCCTGATACCAGACTGCAGATTCCGCCCAGTTCCTGCTGACTGCAAAAAGCCTGCAGTAATGGAGATACATAAATTTTATTCTCTCATGGATGGATGCCTCAAATCAGAGATTAGTGTAGCATGGATGAAGGCAATGTTAAATTGGGATCTATACACTAATCCCCAGGCAGATGAATTTAATCAGAATTATGCTCCCCATGAAAAGAGAGAATTAGCTGAGGCCTAGAAACATTATATGTAAGTAAATAACACATGGATATATTTCTAGTCTTGGAAAGATAATATATGTCCATTAATTTTTTTTACTGGATCCATAAGCACCTCATCCAATAAGCATGCTTGGACTGCACTGGATGGAAAAAAAGTTGAAACTCCATCCACATTCCCTCCTTTCAAAGGAATTGTGATTGGAGAAAATCAAAATGCAGCCAAAGCCATACCACTGGTACAGAAGGATGACAATGCTTTAGGCATTGACAGAAGAATACAGAAATCCAGTGAACAGCTCAATTGGACAAACATTGCATTAAAAGGCTTAGAAATCAATGCAGTAAAATCTGCCGAAGTCAAGGAACAAATTGATATTGTGCAAGTATCAATTAATGATGTAAATAAATGTTTGAACAATGTACAATTTGAATCTAGTTTGATTTATTCTTATGCTAGAGAATCTTTATCTAAAATAGAAGGAGTAGAAGAAAAATTAGTTGATCATCTTGATACAACTAAACATCTCATAACTGGTTTAACAGATAAAGTTGAAAAGATGAATCTGTCAAAAATTGAAAAACCAGTTCCAAACTCCTTTCTGGTAAAAATAAGTATAAAGATTCAAGATCCTGTTAAAAATGTCGACACGTTTCCAGCTTTGTTTCCCAAAGAAGTAGCCTCCTCTTCGGAATCGGAGTCGACACCAAAAATAACCATTGCATCCTTGTTTAAGGATGAAGAAGAAGAAAAAGGGAAGGAATAGAAAAGTCAGGACACACAAATCTTCCCCATATATGAACCTCTTGAGCATAGATTCACCAAGTATCCTGCACCTGACATTGAAGGAAAAGGAAAGCTTCTTGAAGCACACACCTTTTTCCCAGATTCCCACAGAGAGTGGAACATAGACAACATGAGTGTTGGTGAAATCCGATAGATGATAGATATGATGTATACAGAATATAAACTCATGTGTCTTAGAGGAAAAAGTGAAATTGATGCTTGTAGAACCATTATTCAGTGTTTTACAGGGACACTCCTCAGGTGGTGGGAGACAGAATCTTCTCCTAAACTCATTGAAATAATGGAAGCAGAAGTTCTCAAAGATGAGAAAGGAGATGTTATACACAACTCTGATGGCACTGTCACCAGCACCATGATCGGCGCACTAACATCAATGATTCTAGAACATTGGTGTGGAAGTGAAAAAGAAATTTCCGATAAAAATGAGGTCATCCTCATGAACTTAAAGTGCCACAAGATGTCCCAATATGAAGACTTCCATAGAGACTAGATGCAAAGAATCTATGAAGTTAAAGATTCTAAGAACCTGTTATGGAAACAGGTATATCTTGCAGCCTTTCCATCTAGATTTGTTGATTATATTAGAATGCAAGAAGTCTTCGAGTTACCTTTTGAGTCATACACATGGGGTGAGATATATGCCCAAATTACAAAGACACTGGTAAGTCTTTGTACAATCTCCAAGGTAAATAAATATCTGGAAAAGCTTTCCAGATTACCAGACAAAAAGTCCATTGGCAGCGAGTATGGACTTACAGTAGATGATCCCTTGGTCAAAAGAAGAAAAGCTAAGAAAAGAGAAAAGAGAGAGTTCAAAGAAACTTTCTACAAAAATAGGAGAAACTATCCAAGGATAAGAAAAAATACTCCAAATCAGTGCGAGGCCAAGCCTCCAGAACAAAGAGAGGATATTAGAAGTTTGTTCCCAGAACACACTATTATAATCCCTCTGATATTCATCTGCATTCCACAAAACAGGAAAAGTGGAATAAAATCACTTGTTGGTTATATGGGCAGAATGGACATACATCCTCTAGATGTCCACAAGGCGAAGAATCAAAGTTAAATAAAGGTAAGAAATTTGAAGCCTTTGCTCAGGAAACCAAACAAGTTAAGCAAGAAAGAAGAGAACCAATGCTCTGCATGAAATGTGGTTCTCATGCACACAAAATAGAACACTGCCCGAATGTTACCATCAGAGAAATTGCTCAGCAGCATCAAATAGAAGAATCATCTTATGATTCTTTCAGTTCTTCCTCTGCAAAAGAATTACATGCTCACATGGAACAATATTCAGATTCTAGTTCTTCAGATTGTTTATGTTCTAATCCTGAAGAATGAGCTTGTCATGCTCAATATGATTCTGACTCTGAATATTTTAGTGAATCAAGTGAAGAAGAAGAAAGGCCCAAGCCTCAAAGAGAAAAGGTCCTCATGGCATTGATAGAAGAAGATGAGCTGAAAATTCTATCTCAGATAAGAGCCATGGAGGAAGGAGACATGAAAAATCGCCTGATTGAAGCATTTACAGATCAGCTCAAATCCAAAGCTTCAAAAGAATCAGGTAAGAAGTTCCTATTCTCTGATGGTAACATTCGAGCAATGTTCTATTTTATGTGCATGAGAACCACATTTCATGCAGAGCATTGGTTCTCTTGTTTCTTGCTTAACTTGTTTGGTTTTCTGAGCAAAGGCTTTAGATTTCTTACCTTTATTTAACTTTTATTCTTCGCCTTGTGGACATTTGGAGGATGTATGTCCATTCTGCCCACATAACCAACAAGTGATTTTATTCCACTTTTCCTATTTTGCGGAATGCAGATGAATATCAGAGGGATTATAATAGTGTGTTATGGGAACATACTTATAATATCCTCTCTTTGTTCTGGAGGCTTGGCCTCGCACTGGTTTGGAATATCTTTTCTTATCCTTTGGATAGTTTCTTCTATTTTTGTAGAAAGTTTCTTTGAACTCTCTCTTTGCTATTTTCTTAGCTTTTCTTCTTTTGACCAAAGGATCATTTGTTGTAAGTCCATACTTGCTGCAAATGGACTTTTTGTTTGGTAATCTGGAAATCTTTTCCAGAGATTTATTTACCTTTGAGCTTGTACAAAGACTTACCAGTGTCTTTGTAATGTGGACATATATCTCACCCCATGTGTATGACTCAAAAGGTAACTGGAAGACTTCTTGCATTCTAATATAATCAACAAATCTAGATGGCAAGGCTGCAAGATATACCTGTTTCCATAACAGGTTCTTAGAATCTTTAACTTCATAGATTCTTTGCATCCAGTCTCTATGGAAGTCTTCATATTGGGACATCTTGTGGCACTTTAAGTTCATGAGGATGACCTCATTTTTAGACAATTATAACTGTACCTCTCATCGTAAACAACTCATCACCTTAATTTAATTCACATTTCCTTTCACCTTCCCCCTCCTTCTATATGATTTACTTGACATTTCTTTCTCCTCCCCCTATGCCTACCCCTCCCCCTCCTTCTATGTGTAGGTGAAGACTAATGGTTTATCTTTCCTACAAAATAAGCAATGTTTTCTCGATTTGTTTTAATTTTTAAACAATATATATATTATATATATATATATATATATATATAAATAGTATTTATACATATTTACAATATTAATAATATTATATTATTATTAAGTAGTTGTATAAGAATAATAATAAATGAATAATTAGTTTAATTATAAATTCAATTTACTAGTTAATAATGTTGTTTAATTTTCCCTGTTAATGGGTTCTATTCCACATGAAGATGAATACTATGAGTCAGATGAGAGTATTCACAGTAAGTATCATGAATTATTATATGAGTTTTTAAATAGTGGACCATTAACCTAGGCATTTTATTTTTATAAGTGATTTTTATTTTTGTTTGTAATGTAGGGAAAATGTTATTATAAATTATTTAATTTAAGTGAATTTTTTTAATTATATGTAATTTGACTAAATCAGCGTTTTTGAAACATTACATTAAAATCTGTACTATATTGGGCTAGAGCACATCTCTTGACGCAAATATATATTGTAATTCAGTGTAGATCCATCTTAACTCTGGATCTACCAATCTCTGAGAGGGATCAAATCTTTTTACACTCTAAAAGAATGTCACACATCCATTATATGTAAAAAAGAAAAAATTAAATATTAATCATCCGATATAATTACTCATCGCACCATTCAGATATTACACAGGATACACATTTACATAATATGTTGAGGTATATTAAAATGTGGTCTATATACATTAATTTAAACCCATCTCATAGGACGAGGGGTTATCCTTGTAATAAAAATCTTTGCAGTCGTATTAATGTTTATGTTTATGACCATCTATCCTGTTGGCATGGCAGGTTCAGCCTTCGGGATTCCCTCCATATGCTATACAGGTGTCTACGCTCCTCGATTGTGGCGCTCCATCGATGGTCATCCTCCACCTAACCATAATCAACAGCGCTTGATGGAACTCATAACTCTACCTAGACTCTGGTAGGGTCTCCACTTTGTGTCATTTGAAATTTTCTTTGGATATTTCAGTCCTCTAGTAATGGCATCGCTTCAATGTCATGCTCTTAGGCATTTAGACAATGAGTTCTTGGTGGTCAGAGGAGGTCCTCACAGTTCAAGAAACTCGTCTCCCTTGTGTGGGTTGGTAGGTGAAAGTTCCGCCTATTCTTATGTTTACTAGGTGATTTTAAATAGAGTTACATTTGCAAATTCTTCAATTAATACTTCTAGTGTATTCCAGTCTTTTGTTGTAGGTGTTCTCTGATGTTTGCAGTTTCCCAACCAGATCCTAACAACATTCCACCCGGAGCTCTGCTAAGGCAGGCATTCTAATCCCTTCGATCTTTCGGGTATGTTACTGCTTGAAAATCTTGGCGATTCCAAAATACTCGCATAGAGATGAGAGTCTATGTTGAGGGTATGATCTCCTCTTTTGGTTTAAATTTGGATTTTATGATTACTACTCTGTCAAGGCTCTAGCCTCGAGGGTTCATAATTTAAAGCTATTGCTTTGTAATTTTGTGTATGTATAAGTCAAATCCGCCCTCATGGCATTTTGACAATTTATGCCTGGACATATTTAAACTGTTGAGGGTTCTACAATTTTATCTGTCTTATGTATACTGGTCAAGTCTTTTTATATATTTTCATGCTGGTATAGCTAAATGCTTTATTCTTTTGGTAAAACCCTCATGGGTTTGAGTTGTGCATGGAAATCCTTCTCTGTTCTGGGGTTTTCACACCAGAAGTGAGTTGATAAACTATGCCACAGAATGTAAATAATATGACTATTGTTTCTTTTACTCGCCTTAGTTTAATGTGAATTTCTACATAATTTTTATTTGATTTGGCTATGGAGGCTTGGCGATTTCATGATATTTTCCAGCGAGGTTTCATCGACCCGCAGTAGAGAATGTTAAATCTTTGGTAGGGTTCTATAGTTGCTATGGCAATCTTAAGAAGTTTCGATAATTTTTATTAGTAGATTGCCTTTCAGTTACGCATGCACAGTTGTTCGAGAAAGACTATGTCCCTAATTTGATGTTTGACCCTATTGTTTTCTTTGAAATTATAGTTGCAAGTTTGATATTAGTGATGGGTATGAGGCGCTTTCTGAGGGATTTAAATCCTCATGCTGTGGACAAGATAATCAAAACCTTATCATGATGTTATTATGGCATTAGTTCTTAAGCTCAGGCAAACTTGTTTTACTTTCCATTCTTCGTACTTCTCGTGTTTACTTCATAGTGATGGTTTTTGGGTAACCATTCCCTGATATTGAAAATGTAACCTTGAGGTATCTAGGCTTTTCCAGAACTATATTGATATTACAATTTTCCTTCTTGTTTTATTTGTATTATTCTTCTTCTCTACGAATGCTATTGTTTCTGATAGTTCTCGATTTTTTGGAAAGAATCTGAATCATAAAGTAATTCTTTCATTTATATAAGATGTCTTTGGTTCCTTTTCTTATAGTAAGTATTTACATTGTTTTTTAGTTCCTTTGATTATAATCTCTGCTCTATTTACAATAATTATCTATATTGTCTTCCTTTAAGCTAGAGTTACGCTGATTTTGATATCATAGTCTACAGGGTTGTTTAGAGTTTTCATTTATAAGCACTCATTGCTTCCTTCACTAATAACCAAGACTAAAATTACTAAATCATTAATTTCTAATTATGTTATCATGCTAAAATTGAACCAACAATAAGCTAGGTATCTGTACTACATACTGTTTTCAGTCCTTAAGACTACTAATTTTATATAGTCACATATATGCTTTCCTATTTTAACCTTCCAACCATGAGGCTTGCCTTACGAGCTTCTACTCCTAGCACTGATGCTTTCTTGCAACTTAAACTGTTACAACATCCACAACTATCTAGTCATCACCATACATAGCTCCTTCCTTGTCTCTTTTCTGCAAGGTCCACTTCCCTCTTTCCTTACTCGTTCTCTCAGGTACCTCGTACCCTCTTGATTACTTATTGGGAATTCATAGACAAAGAAGTTGTTAGGGTTAGGTAACTACCTTTCCCTCATTTCTTGATATGAAAGAGTTTCAAGATTTGTCAACATTCAATCATCTTCTTCCCATTCATAATTAGCAAAACTCAAATACTTAATACAAATGTTTATAATAATAATAATAATAAAATCCAGTCTTTGCTTTTACTGCGGTAAAAGAAATAATTATAGTTTTTCCTGGGGACATCACATCTCCCCCCTAAAAATCAAACATTTTCCTGATGTTTTTATATTGCAAATAGACCTAGAAAGGCCTTCCTCATAAACTGTTCATCTTCCCAGGTGGCCTCTTCCAGCTCGCTTCCATTGCACTTTGGGTGATAGCTCGTCTCTGTGACATTACTTCTCTCTGATCGAGTATAACCAATGGTTCGATTAGGAACTCACCTTCTGGTTTGACCTACAGATAGTAAAAAAATAAATGTTGTTTGTTCCTTTTTAACTTTTAATACTTTATTTTGGCAAAAAAAAAAAACTTTTAATGACTTGTATATCTTGCTAATTAATTATATGTTTAGGATCGTAAACATATTTTTTTAATACCGAAACATGAAAAACGTTATGCAGACGGATGTGGCTAGGCAAGGCGAGCTGATAAGCCATTGGTCCAACTATTGCTAAAACCTGAAAAGGGCCGCAAAATTGGGATGCCAACTTGGCACAATCGTTCCATTAAAGGTACTTTTCTTTGGTCGTACTCTTACATAAATGTGATCCCCTATTTGAAATTGTTGGAAATTCCTTTTTCGATCAGCAAAGCTCTTTTTCCAATCTTGAGCTGCCTTTAAATTTGATCGAACCCTTTTGACCATCTCCTCCATTTCCTATAGCATTTCTGGACCTAACATTAGCTTATCTTTCGGTCTCCCGAGCTTGAAGGGGTTCGTCACCCGCGTCCGTACAATACTTCAAATGGGATCATTTGTAATGATGTATGATAGCCATTGTTATAAGAAAATTCTACCAAGTGCAAGTAATCTTCCCATTTGGAGGGTTGTTACATCACATAAGTTCACAGCATGTCCTCAACCACCTGATTCACCCACTCGGTTTTCCCATCCGTTTGAGGGTGATATGTTATACTAAAATTCAATTGCGTGCCTAATCCTTCGAATAAGGCCTTCCAGAAAGCCGATGTAAACTTTACATCCCAATCAGAGATTATACATTTTGGTAATCCATGCAATTGGAAAATATTTTGCATGAAAATATTAGGGATTTGAATATCTTTGTAAGTTGATTGCACATGTATGAAATGAGCAGATTTTCTCAATTTGTCTACTACTACCATTATTGAGTCTTTTTTCCTTTTGGATCTAGGTAGTCCCATGATGAAGTCGATGGAGATGGTTTTTCATTTCCATTATGGAATGGGTAGGGGTTGTAATAATCCAGTTGGGTGCTGATGTTCTGTTTTTACTTGCTGACATTCCAGACAACGAGTTAGATATTCAGCAACATCCTTTTTCATGTCGGGCCAGAAATATTCTTTCCTAAGCATAGTAATCAGCTTTTGATACCCAGGGTGGCCTGCATATGGAATCTTATGACATTCATCTAAAATTAAGTCCTTAATTTCTTTTTGGTTAGGTACATATATCCTTCCTTTATAAATCATCATACCTTCCATGTTTATTTCATATCCTAGCTGTTGTTTTTGGTTGTTCATAACTTTGGCTTGTTGCCATAAGGATTGATATTCTGGGTCCCATCCACCTACCTCCTTGATCAATTCATGGAAGGTAGTCTGTATTTCACTGTAGGAAATTTCATAAATACCATGTACTTTTCAACTTAAAGCATCCGTGACTCGATTCTCTTTCCCCTTCAAATGCTTGATTTCGAAATCAAAACCGCTTAAAAAGTCGCTCCACCTGGCCTGTCTGGCATTCAAAGTGGGTTGTTTAAAATAGTTGGTTAGACTATGGTGATCCGTCATCAGAAGAAATTTCTTACCCATAAGATAATGGCGCCACAATTTTAGTGCGTGAATGACAAAATTTAATTCTAAGTCATAAGCAGAATACTTCTGCTCATACTCCTTGAGTTTCCTGGATTCATATGCAATCACCCTGCCTTCTTGCATTAGAATTCCACCCACCCCTTCCTTGCTATCATCAGTGCAAACTATGTAACCTTTTTTTGGGTCTACAATGCTTAAGATAGGTGCGGTGGTTAATACATGTTTAAGCTAGTCAAAGCTCTTTTGACATTACATTTTCCACTTGAAATATTTCCCTTTCTTTTGCAAGGAGGTTATTGTTGGCATTATGATACAGGTATTGTCCTTGATGGCAACTCACTCAGATGAAAGATCACAATATAACATGTAAACAACAAAGAATTATAGATCAGTCTTCATAGAATGAAGAAAGAGAGGTATACGTAGGTTCACCTTAACCAAGCTGTGTATACACGCAGGTTCATTGACTACAAGTAGCGGATACGTACACATGCACTTTCACGGAAGGAAAAGCGCGTATACCTTGGAAAACTAAGTTTTTGTTTTGAAGTATTTGGTCCATGGTATTTTGATCCATGGTATTGGTCCAAGTTATCTGGTCTGAGGTATTGACCCTAGGTATTTGGTCCTAAGTGGTTTTGGTCCATGGTATTGAGAAAGGCCTAAAACTATAAAAGGAGGAGAAGACCATTAGGCCAAGGTGTGCAAGTATCGAATATCTGACGAAGTGTGAGATCTAGTATGCAGGTTATCAGCTTATGATGCTTTGCTTGATCTGAATCAAGGATGAACCTTAGCGGTTGATGAGGGATAAGATCTAATGATGGATCAGGATCTTAAGGTTTGAAATGAATTATCATTATTTGATTTGATTATGTATAATATAGATCTAAATACTGACGCATGGGTTATTCTATAAATGTTATGATCTGGGTATAACTGAAGTCTGTAATAGCTGCAAAATTATTTGCAGATGTATACGCTGGTTGGCTTTGGTAAAAGCGCGTATACACACTGTTTCAGTTCATCAGAGTAGTGTATACATTATGAGATATGATATTTGAATTTATAGTCGGTTCTAGTGGTTGTTGCAGAGTTATGGGTTCTGCTCTATGATTTTGGTGACTGTGTTTTGATGACAGTATTCTGAATGTTCAGTGGTGATTGATTTTGAGCTTTAATGTTGTTGATGGGTCTAGTATGAAAATTGGATGAAACACAACCTTTCAGATTGTGGTGTTGTGTTCCAGGAGTATCCAGTATGAAAATTTATGAAACGTGGTCCCTGGAGGAAGAGAGAAGGTTGTAGCCTTCTATAGGTTGGCGCCTACGTACTAGTAAACATATCGGCTAGTACAAGAGCTAGGGAGTTGTAGCTCCCTTCTAATAGAAACCGGAGAACGCAGAGAAGGTTGTTGCCTTCTGCAATTGGGTGCTTGCATACTGGTATGAGTCTGAACCAGTACAAGATTGTAAACAGGGTTTTCTTATATTAAAAGAAGACAACAACATGTGGTTTTTGTCTCACATTGGGTTTCCACCTTAAATCTTGGTGTTCATGTATGTTTCTTATGTGTGATGGTATGTGTTGTTTTTACTGCACTTGGTTACTGTTTATATGGTTAATGAAGTACTGATGCACTGATTAAAAATCAACATATGATGAATTAACTGAATCATAAGTTTGCTGGATATACGCTAGTTGCCTTAAATACAATTGCGTGTACACGCGAGTTCCCTTCACTGAAGTAGCATATATAAATTTGATTATGGAAATGAAAAAGTTATTGATTTACTAATA
>APFE031516408.1:0-17646 GCA_000404065.3 Pinus taeda | reverse complement strand
CACTTGATTCGTGGCTTGACACTCGATTGGTCCATGAATTCTATTTAAAGCGCATGGAGGGTCATTTGTAGGTTAACCGTGCATGAGAGAAGCTTATGTAAATTTTCATTCTTTTATTAATTAATTGCCTGTAGTAGCCACGTTGGCGCAGGCCGTGGACTGTTTCCCTCTCTGAGGGTTTTAACCACGTCAAAATACTGGTGTATTGATCTGTGATCTGTTTGTGAGCGGTGTCCTTTCGGTGTTCTGTCTGAGGAACTTACCCTGTATATTCCTACAGTAGGCTAGTTAGTTTGATTTTAGGCTTGGTTAGGCTGTGATTTAGCTCTTATAATGCTTGCTTCTTGCATGTTGATTTTTCCAATTAGTCTAGATTCCTTTTCCATAATTTACTTTATCCAAAGTGTGAGTTCCTTTTTGCAAAAGTACTCTAGGACATTCCTTTCCATCAAAATAGAGTATATCTCCTTTAAATGTCATTTCTTTTGTAGCAACATATAATATATTTGCTTAGTTATCATTATGCTTTACATTTTTGTAAATAGAATAGGTTTCCTTCCTGCCATTTACTTTCCATGTAGAATAGATTTTCTTATTGTTGTTTACGTTAAGCAACTTAGGATTGGTGTCTTACCTAGATATTTTTTCATGTGAGGTTGTTTCATTTCCTTCTTTCACATGCATCAAAGGGAGTTGGACCAGGAAGAGGAAGGTGTTTGCTACACATATAGTGTTGACCCCTACACATATAGTGTTGCTACACATCAGCAAGGCAAAGGACCAACAGGTATGTCATCTCACCAATACTCCCTCATTGGTACGAATATAATTAAACTGTAGGAATATGTATGAAGTTGATTTTATAAGAGAAGGTGACTAGTTAACTTGGACACCCTTAGTCTGATAAAGAAAAGTAAAGGTTTAGTCAATTGCACATGTGGCAAGGTCACATCAAAAAACAAAGGAATGAATCGAAAAAGTGGTTAAGTTACGATGAATAGAACTGGGATATTACTACGAGGAAAGGTGGTATGATGAACTTGTGGTGGGATGAACGGTCCAAAAATTGGTATTCATACTTGCCCAACCAGCACATCACTAAACGAAATCATCCACAAATAGAAATACTCACTAACTCCCATGCAAACTATTGGTTATTTCAAAAATATGAAGGTGGATGTAACCTCTCTGAGTCATCAAAGGAAAAAGTTATTGTCAGCTTTCCTGCAGTGAGCACCTACAGCAAACAGTCAGCACCTATAGGAACAAGAGAACCTACAAGAAACTACAGGAAAGCTATAGGATATAGGGAGAATTATCACACAGTGTTGTAGGTGGACACCAAGATCCATCAATTCAATAATTATCATTACCAAAGCATAGCAAAGGAAGGTAGGTGCCATACCTTCTATTTTTTTCATTTGTAAGAGAAAAAAAATGACGGAATCCTCATTTCTTTTAAGTATTTGCAATACGCATAGAGATAGATAGATTTATGTGAAAGTTAATGAAGGGTAAACTCTAAACCCTCATCACCTACAAAAGTTCTTAAACTATAGCCACCCACACCTCATTCAGAAAAAAAAAAAAATTGCCAAGAAAATATGACAGGGTGTTTCAACAAAAGAGATCCCACAACTACAACCAAAATATACCAGCATCCTCTTTTCATAGAAATCTTTACAAGGCATCAATGGATGGGGTTATTTGAGCTAATTAGGGGATATGATGATGATGTGGCTAGGGAATTTGCAATGTCACTCATACCTCTATCTAGAGCCAGTGCCACTGTTGTAGTGATGGGTTTGTCAGTAACAATTACCCCTGAGAGTATTTGTAGGATAACTACACACCCTGTAGGATTGCAATGGAGAAAAGAGGAAAAAAATAACAATAACCTTGCCAAGAATGGATTTATCTTGGAAGGAGAAGAACCAATTGAAGATAAAAATGGGGTTAGAAAGGAAAGAATTCCATATCCTTAGAATAAAGTAAGTTATCACATCATCAAGTATATTTCCTGTGAAGGTAGATATAGTGCAGCGTATGGGTACTACTTTAGACTCCTCCATGAACTAAGATTTGAAGGGGAGACACCTCCTCATAACAGAATTAGTGTGCCTTACTTTTTGTTACAAACAATAATAGAAATGAGCATCAAGGTACAAGAAGGGAAACATCAACAGCTAGCACATCATGGGTTGATCAAACTCATCCTGGAAGATGCTCTAAAAAATTTGAGAATCCCTATTGCATGGTCAACATTTTCATACATGAAGGAAGAAGATGAAATTCAAGCCATTGAGTATGACAAAAGCCTTACTTCTAGTGAGGGAGAAGAAGAAAAAGAGCATGAAGAAGAGGAGTTAGAAATAGATGAGACAAAGGATGAAGTACAAAAGGATGAACAAAATTCTAAAAAATGGTATAGGGAAGAAGAGGAATCACCAAGGGTGTCCTCAGAGCCTACAGAGAAGGAGGCACCATTTGCTTTAACTTCCCTAAGTACACCTATCAAATCAAAGGGAAAGAGACAAAGGAAAACTCCCCATTACTTCAGAACAAGGAAGAGAACCCAGATAAAACAAGGGAGACCACAAATCCCTACCAAGATTCAGATTATCATAGAGGACTCATTAAAAGAACAAGAGGAAGTAGTCCCTCTAAAGAAGAAGGAAGAAGAAGAAACATCAAAACAATCTTCTCCTAGGTCACTAGTCACCTATGTTGGAGATCTGTCACCAGGTCAGCCTTAACAAAACAAGTTAAACAACCTTTGACCCCTTCAAAAAAAGGGAAAGGTCTCCTATAGGATACTGAACTACAGGAAGCAAAAATAGTCCTACAGGAAACCCTGTCAAAATTGTAGGAAACAAAGAAAAAATATTAGGAAAGGTTGCAAGGGAAAAGGGAAGGAAAAGAGGAAAAAATTACTCAAGAAATAATAGAGGGAGAGTCCCAAGAGATGAAGAAGCCTATCCCACATCCAAACCTTAGATCCTATTACAGATTCATTGAAGGGGGTAGGGTGTTCCCACAAACATTTTCCATTCCTCTATCCTTTTAACCTAAAAAAGGGAGAGCAAGGACACATCGGTGCATGCAAATTGCTAAATCAAAAGGGGTGGAGGATGTAGGCCACATGGAAGAGAAGTTGTAAGAAATGGTTAGAGATTTAAGTAGCATAAGAGACAGAGAATAAAATGTGAAATATAAATTAGAGGCTGAGAACACATGGATAAGAAAGAAGCTACTGGAAAAGGAAGGCCAATTGGAAACTATGGCAAGTCTATCCATGGAGGAAAATTCAATGCAGGATGCCAGAAAAATCATATTCCTTATACCTCAAAGAACAATGGCTGCAGTTTTAGATAAAACCATAGCACAAAGAGGAATTATTCCTTTCCAAGACTACAGGTAGTTCATTAGCCTTTGTGACCAAAGAACCCTGGAGGATAAACAAAATATATCTTAATTCTACCTACACAATTTGGCTCTAGAAGATTTAAATGTGTGGGACCCCAATCCAATATTAGGGGACTTACAACTAATGGCCTTGGCATCTTGGATGAATCACGAGGAAGCCAAAGCTACAGAATGAAAAGGATTGTGGAAAGAGAAGAAGCAGAACCCCTTTTCGTCAGAGTAGAATAGCCTAACTCAATGGTTGTCATCAGCACACACAACCTCATTGCCAATGATCCCAACCTTGCACCAAGATACCTTGCTGTACAAGAACAAGCAGTCACTCATTTTGAATACATGCTCAGATTTCTAGGGGATGAGAGCCAACAAGCCTGCCAAAGGAGATGGAACACCTTACCCTACAACCTAAATATCGGAGAATATCATTCTCCCGAAAGAATGAGGGATGCACTGGAAATAACCCAATGTATAAGCAAGCATTATGGAGACTCAAAATCAACTGGAATGGATTGAAACTCAATCCACCATTTCTTTTAGGTATGTTAGAGGGGATAAAGGAAGAAGAAGAAAGAAATCATTGGGAGGAGATAGAGAAGAATACAGGGTTTTATCCACAAGAGGAGGAGACTACAACAGAAGCCTGGAATGTCACGGAGGCCACCAAAGCAATGAAAGACATGAACATAGATTGAGTTCCTCTGAGGATGAGAAACTTCAAACATTTTCAGTAGGGGGTGATGATGAGGCTCATCAACAGCTAAATTATATGGACCTTAATGCGCCTCAATCTTACTAAAATCAACTTTTCTCATAATTCTTTACATGTTTTAATTATATTTTTCTTAATGAGAAGAGTAAATATGAGATGTCATGTATAGTGTTCTAATGTGCATTGATTGCAGGTTTTTTAGCACATTTTGGCTAATTAAAGTGCAGGAACTCGAATGAGACAAGAAATATGGATTCTATGAGATAGGATCCCCCTCCTTAACTCCTCACTCACTCGGAAACTCCTCAATCAAATCTCATCATCTCGGAGTCGCAAGCAGCTAGGTCATGAGGATCATTAGCAGCCAAGCTAGTGATAGTTGAAGACCAATTGATATTGAGAATGGGAGCCAAGCCTCCCTAAATTTAACAAAGTTGTTGGTAACTTAAATTGTATAAATAAAGAGGCCTAGATCCTCATTAGGATTCAGATTTTTGTTCAAGATAGCTAAGCATCATTTTCGAGTTGAAGCATTGTAACTGAGCATTCCTGTGTATTTTTAATATTTTAATGAAATTGAGAAGAATTCCCTTGATTCAACGCTAAGTTGAATAAGAGGGCTGAAGCTCTTGGGTTAGGGCCAAACCCTAGCAACATATGTCCCTATTTTTGTAGATGTATGTTTAGAAATAGTCATAGTTAGTAGTTGAACTGATTTTGGCATTGTTAATTTGCAAGTATTGGTAGGGTTAATTAGTTTGCTTCCATTTTTGAATAGTTATAACAGTAGCATTGTAGTGACAAGAAGATATTCTAGAAAGGTTTCCACCCAGTGGTTAACACCTCATTTCTCCCTTTCAGGGATCTTGATTTGAGGAACAATTACCATACAACCCAAAAAACAGAATTCTTGCTTTTCTGCATAATCTAGAGTTTCTTGATAATTATGTCATTATCTTTTAGTTTCGTTGGATAAGTTGCAATTGGCATTTCTGTTCTCTTAGGTTTGTACTGATTTCACAGTGCTTTTGTATTGATTTCAAACACTTCCATTCATGAACTTAGCAAATAAATGGTAACAACTCTATTTTCTTCTATTGAATAAACCCTTCTTGTTCATAGATGAATTTATGTATAAATGAAAACAATGATGTGTGTTGATGCAAGAGCTTCTACATTGTAGGGAGACCTCATCTCATTAGCCTCATCCAAGCCATATCCACCCATGTTACCAAAAATCACTAAGGTCCCAATTCGAATTCTTGTTTTATAAGGAAAATTTTCCATTTCCATTAAGCAAATCCAACCATCTTAAAGCCTTTGCTTGAGTTTTGAGTAGTGTCTACCACTTCCATGCATTATTCCCTCCTTATTCACCTTTCCTAAGCTTCATTTCACCTTCTAGACCACTTCCTAAGATTTTTCCTGTTCCTGTAGTAAAATATGGGATCTTGTAGGAGAACTAGTACATCTTGTAGGAAATCCTGTAGCAGCATGTTTTGAGCCCGAATTGAGAAAAATCATCACTGAAGCCAGGATTAGGCCCCTACTTAACCTCCATTCCATCAAAACCATTGTGCCCCTATTCCTCCAAACTTGTATTCCCTACCAAAGAACAAGGAAAGATTAGCATTTACATTTATAAAGAAAAAAGATTAAAAAAGAAGTTATTTTATATTTACTCTTGCACATAACAGTTAGTACTCTCTAGATCAGACTTCATGCTTAGATTAGTTAAAACCTCACATGTGTCAAGTAGGGTTCTTTTGCAGTCAAAGTGTGTTAACAAGTAGATAGAGGATTTCATGTTACTTTTCAAGCATTTTTTCAGTCTTTCATTCTTGCAATTAGGCAACAATTCTTTTCTCTCATTTAAGGTAAATTTCCCCTCTCCAGTTGGTAATCAGATTTCTTCTAGTCAATAGAAGGTTGGTTTGAGAAACCCTAGTGGTCTATCACCCCAACTAAGCAGTGACAAGAGTAGGCCAATTACATCTATTTTTGTATACAGGATTGTCACCTCCAAGTTTGTATGAACCCGGGTTAATGAAGTAAAGTCGGTAGCCCCGGGAGTTACATCATCCTTGCTGCAATACTGGTGTTCATCACACATGTGACTCACGGTCAAAGGTCTCAAAACATTCAGGTTTCTATATGTACACCTCTTTCTTAATCATGCCATTAAGGAAGGTTGTCTTTACATACATCTGATATATCTTCCAACCCATCTGCACTGATAGTGCTAATATAGATCTAATCGATGAGTACCTTGCAACAAAAGCAAAGGTCTCATCGTAGTTAGTCCCCTCTGCCTATGAAAATCCACGGGCCACAAACCTATCCTTATGCTTCTCCACACTACCATCTTTAGATTTTTTTACCTTGTAAATCCATCCAAAGCTCACCACTGACTTTTCCTCTGGTCTCAGGACCACATCCCAAACAAAGTTATGAACTATGGAGTCATACTTCTCCACCATGGCATCAACCCAAACTAGTTGCTACACTACTTCCTCCAAGGAATATGGATTTGTGAGAACACATCCACTCATAAGAGCCATGTATCTAGTGTACCTCTCCGGTGACCTCCTCTGCCTGCACTCAAATGTGGATGCTCCTAGGCTCTCTCGTGAATCATGCAATAACCTGTCAGCCTCTCTGGTGCACTTTCTCCCATCTCTGGAAGACTTTGCTTGAGTGGATGTCTCCACTCCTGGATCCTCTACATGTGGATTCCTCACATCAATAACAGGCTCCTCAGAATTAGGAACCAAAATTTCCTCAACCGCATGTAGTTGTAGCTCCCTCTCAAAGGAAACTCGCATGGCCTTCTGCTCATCAAACTTGACATCCTTGTGAACCACTATCATCCTGTTGGTTAGAAAGTACACTTGATAGTTGTGAGCTGTATCAGTGTACCCCACAAATCCCCAATTCCATTGTCGGTCCAAGCTTCTTCTATGCATCTTTGGTCACATGCCAATATACCGATGACCCAAAAATCCTGAAGTGACCCACATCTAGCCTCTTCCCAAGCATCTGACGCGGGCTTTTGTTATGAAAATAAACAGTTGTGTTGCATGCATTAGCCCACAAGTGTAGTGGTAGGCCCTGATCATGCAACATCACCCGTGTTTCCCATACAATGCTTTTGTTCTTCCTCTCAACCACCCCATTCTGTTGTGGGTTATGGGGTGTTGTGAGCTCTCGTTTCATCCCTTCTACCGCACAAAATTTCTTAAACTCATTTGGGACATACTCACTATTGTTATCACTCATGAGAGCTATAACCTTCCTATCAAACTCTTTCTCAACCGCTGGTTTAAATTCACAAAGATTTGTGGAAGTTTGATCCTTCTTCTGCATAAAAAAATCCAACATTTATGAGAAATGTCATCAACTATAACATAATGCATGTGTTTGGTCATGGATGTTGTTGAGAATGGTCCACACACATTTGAATGGACTCACTCTAGAATAACCTCTGCTCAAGTGTCTCTGTTGTCAAAGGAAGCCTTGGTGTATTTTCCCAAAGTACAGCCCTTTCATGTATCGACTTTCTCTAGCGTACATTTGGGAAGACTAGTAGAACTATGTTGCATGATTTTCAAAGCCCCATGACGCAAGTGATCCAATCACCTGTGCCACAACTTGCTAACATCTCAACTCTACACCATCTATTCTTTCATGCTTAAAGTAACATAATCCTCTACCTCCAACTTATAGAGATTCTTCACCTGAATCCTTATCTCTTTTACCTGACCCATGGCTATGTGTCTAAGGAGCACATTTCCTTTGCGAAAGACCACATCATAGCCTCTATCCTCCAACATGGCGACCAATATTAAGTTCTTCTTCAACCCGGGCGCATACATAAAATATCTCAAGGTGAGACGAGCACCATGCTCCCTCTAAAAAGTAACCATGCCCAATCTAGTAGCACTATACCTCGTGTCATCACCCATCTCGATATGCATCTAGATATCCTTCTCCTCCAGGTCACTGAATACCTCCTTGTCACCTGTCATGTGGAAAGAAGATCCACTGTTAAGGTACCATACACTATCCATCATTGATGACACCTTGCATGCAATGAGGGTAAAATTTGATTCGAATTGAGAGTCCAAAGCCTCACCTACCACTCCTCCTGGGGACTTCTTCTTGGACTTCTTGAGAGAAGAATTTGTAGCAAAATTTCCCAACTCATGACAATTAAAGCACTTGACTTTCAACATGTCTTTCTTCTTACCTTCATGGAAAGAATATGATTTGGAATGTGATGCCTTGCCTTTCCCTTTCTTCGCCTTACCTTCTAAGGCACAATTTTCCTCATGATCAGTCTTTGACGAGGAACCATCTTTGGTGTTCGTTATGGTATCCCCTACATCAAATCCAACCATAATCGTTCCCAATATGGAAGCTTCTCCCTCCCATTCACAGAGTCCTTATAGTTATTCCAACTCTTGGGAAGCCCTAGGAGATCTAGGCTCACCATGTATCCCTCGGAAAAGATTATTCCAACACTTCCAAACTCATCATGGAAGATCATGAACTTGGTCAAGTATTTTCGAATCACCTCGCCTTTCTCCACCTTGATTTTTCAAAGTTTATCTTTCAGTGAAACTTCCTATGGTCACTACTATTTTGGAAAAGGGGTTTTCAATGCTTTCCACATAGAATATGGAGTCTCCTTCCCATGGAGTCTCCTTCCCATGGTTTTTAATCATTTTAACAATTAAATACACAAATTATTTTAAATTTAATCATTTTAACAATTTGATACAAATTTACTTTGAAGATACTTCGTGCAAAAGTCAACATAGATAGTTAGTGGAACTTTCAACTTGTTGAAGTTGGTATATGAAAATCATTCACCATCCAAGGAAGGTGAAGTTTAAAGAATTTGACATTTTTTATGCCAAAAAGACCATCTTTCTTATTTTCTTAACTCAAATTACAAAATAGCTAATACAAAAACCAACATTATAAAGTTGGCATTTACACAAATCATTCACCTTTCAACAAACCGGAGAGGGCTTCACAGAATTGGCTCCAAGTCCCTTTACATTTTTACACACAGATTGAGCTCCATTATTTCCATAGTTCAAATTCACATTTTCCATTTTGATACCTTCACATGGAAAGTTTTTACTGCATGTTAAATTAATGACCTCCTTTGTTGCTGAAGTTCCCGTTATATTTTTGTACATCACATCACTAATCTGCACATTCATATTGGATTCCTGCACACGTGCACTTACCATTAATAACAAAATAATATTTGACCACAAACTAAGATACAAACCTCCAAAGCCAATCTCAAAAACTAACAAGTTACAGATCTTGATAGTACGCTACAAAACTTAAGTGGCCATATCATGCTTCAATCCTCAAGTGCCACATACAAAGTAAGAAAAGAAAAAACTTACTCAAAAAATATGTTAATAAACTAAAGGGAAATTGTGCAGATTAGGTGTAAAATCATGATCACCTGGGTAGTGCAATGTGGGCAATAGTATTGGTCAATGATGATTGGATTTGCTACATTGTTCATATGTATGTTCTCAAATCTTATTCCCTTGGCAATGCCCTTCCCTCCTGGCAATGTTTTAATTATAACTCCATTGTCAGTGCCCGTGAAAGAAGCTCCATTTACAGTGACATTATTGACTCCATGAAGAGAAGGATATCCGCCAAGGCTTCCCACACTGTGTAATAACAACATAAACCCATTATTAGTGCAATGCAATGCATTCAATACTCATATCTTTTGGCACCCAATTGAAATATTATCAAACTATTTCACCTAATTCCATGACCCGGTCCACAAGTAACTTGTTCAATGTAGAGATTCCAACTCCCTTCCAAAATACCAATACAATCATCTCCTGCACAACCAAAGTTAAAGCTTTTATCTTTCATATAATAGTTACCCTTCCTCCAACAATTTTGAATTGTTGATGGGAAATATGGTACCTGTTCCAATGTTGAGATTTCGAAGATGGACATTAGAAGAATCTATGTGAATCCCATCCGTGTTGGGGCTATCCGCAGGGGCGCGAATAGTTAATCCCTCCACCAGAACTTTGTCACTTGAATCTATGGTAATATGAAACCGCTTGCTATCAATGGAAGTCAAATCTCTCACCACCGTATTAGTAGTGCCCACCAATCGTAAAGACTGCCCATTATCATTCCACAATGTCAAAATCGCACTCATGATAAACTCCTTACACTATAAGTTCCTAATTGTTTAACACTTAAATTACTGTGTGAAAAAATGGGTAAAGAACTTACCGCAGGCCCAAATTTGCACTGCACCAAAGACAATGTATTCAATCAGTATTAAGTATGAGGACGTGTATCAAAATTACTATGAAATCAGTGTTAAGTATGAGGATATGTATCCAAATCATTATGAAACAACACATCACTCATTGTACAAATGGTAATTTTATACTTACCTTTACCTTTTTACACATGTTCCACCAGGAGGCTCCTTGTCCATCCAAGGATCCCCCACCATTCACAGTGAGACCATCTACCTTTGTGAACTCCAACCAGTGTTGATTTGGAATTTGTGGGTTCCATAAATTATTATTGGATGGTGCAATTAAATTCCCACTTATCTGCCAAAACACATCTCAGTGCTCAAAATGAGGAAATCGAGAAAGCTTCATGTGAGGAATGATTGAATATTAACAGTTTACCTGCACCATAATATCAGCATTCTTGCATGGCCCCGTAAACGAAACTTGACTAACTAGAAATTTTAATCCTTTAGGTATGTAGACACTAGATGGTCGAGTAGAAGAACAAGCTGCATTCCACGCTGCCAAAAATGCCTATAGATAACAAACAAACAACGAATTTAATTGTTAAACCTTATGTCTCTATCTCTTTTCTTTCATGGATTTAAGTTTCTCTTACCTTGATATTGTCAGTGGCGCCATCTGCTTTTGCACCATATTGTTGAACGTTATACATGACACGCGAATCCATTCTTTTGTCTAAATGGATACGTACTGAATTCACCCTTGGAAACATAAAAGAGCCATTGAAAACCACAACAACTAATAAGAAGAAAAAAAGCTTCATTCTTTCAAAAATGCAATTCGAAGTTATAACTCTCCTTCTCCTTGAAGAATATGCACTCGTCTTCCTAATATGCACGACAACTGTTTTTCAAAAAACACTGAATTAGATGTTATGCTCTTAACTTGCAAGAGATACCCCAATACCAAATATGCGAAGAAATATACCCAGTACATAGAATAATGAAAAATAACCCAGTACATAGAACAATGAAAAATAACAACAAGGATGTTATGCTCTTAACTTGCAAGAAGATAACCCAATACCAAATATGCGAAGAAATATAGCCAGTACATAGAATAATGAAAAATAACCCAGTACATAGATCAATGAAAAATAACAACAAGTATTTTATTATTCAGAAAGCAATGTTCACTTGCCTCTTCCAGGGGGCAACCTCCAATAAAGCTGAGCTCAATTACACAATAAGACACGATGATGCTTCTGGAGGGGAGTCTCTATCCTTTATATAGGATTCATACATGCAATACCATGGGGCAATACCATGGTTCTTATTAATACCATCTATCTAATACCATGGCCCATTTGCAACTAACTTTGGTCCCTTCATAAAATGTGGGTTAACCACTTACAATTATTAATATAGGCTTTATTGACTCTTTACTTAACTATAACTATGACTCGATCCTATTACTCATTAATGCTCTTTTTTAAATATTTTCGAATTAATGCTCATTATAATTTGCAAATATAGATTTCTATGGTGTACTCATAAATCCAGTGAACACACACATATATATAGGCGTAGTCTAATTTATAGATGAAATGCCATTTTTTACGACTATTTTTCTGGTTAATTTTATTCAAATTCTGGTTACTTTTATTCAAAATAAGGCGGATATTTTTAAAAACTTGAGTTTAAGTTGTTTAATTATGCAATTCAAGTGCCCCATGGGTTTTCAACTGTGTTGAATCTATTTATGCATTCAAAAATGTATTTTAAACAACAAAAAATCTTGAAATTGTATTCTCTGATTTTGGCGAACTCTGGTGGGTTTTCGACTGTGTTGAATACATTTATGCATTCAAAAGTGTATTTTATACAACAAAAATTCTTGAAAATGTATTGTCTGATTTTGGTAAATTCCGGTGGAAAAGACTATTTCGTCTAAATTTAGACTCTACATACATACACAAAAATATTAATATTTTACAATATTTATATACTTCAACACAAAGCTACTAATATTTTACTATTTTATTTTAATGATTATGGGTTTTTGCACTATTTTTTAATTCATATTCATTATATCTTATAAATATACGTTTAATGTAAATTTTTGTGAGTACCCATAAATTCAACTAATAATTGTTAATCTACTTAAATCTATATTAATATTTTGATAACAATATTTATATATTCACGCACAAAATATTAATATTTTACTTCTTTATTTTATTAATTATGGGTTTTTAAATATTTTTGAATTAATGCTCATTAGATTTTGTAAATGTAGATTTCTATGAGTTTCTTCAAAAATTTAGTAAACATATATATAAATTTGAAGGTTAGTTTAAATGGTCACTAATCAAAATCATTTTTTTCTCAAAATTGAAAATAGTTTCTAGAAAAATATATCCATTCATATATATATATTATATATATATATATATAATATATATATATATATTCCCCTTTTAATGCAACATTTATAATGTCACTTCTCCACTATTTTAGTGATGGGTCATTAGTACTTGGAAATAAAGTCTCTCCACTCATTTAATCATAAATCCTTGAAAATGAGTAATTTCCATCTCTTACTAAATTGGTAGTTTTTTACTAACTTAGTAACAGGTCATCAATGAACTTACACACAAAATAAATTGTGTACAAAATATGTTGTGTATAGCCACACAATATTTTGACCATGCCTTGTCTAAATATTTTCACATTTTTACTCTTATCCTACTATCAAACCATTACAATTTATCTAGAAGTCCTTTTTTCATAGCCTATCTAGTTCACATATTGACACAGGGTTACCCCTACTTTACCCACAGTATGCATGGATTATGCACATATTTGATCTGTCCCAGGAATTTTAACTCACTAAGGAGTTAAATCTTCAATTCTTAAGGTTAAAGGCCCATCCATCAGTTCCTATTCTTTATGGTTCATTAAACCCCAACATAGTCCAGTCCTCCATTCAATATGCATTTATCAAACTTAAATCACCCCTGATCCTTCGTATGTGGCTCTATTTAAAGCCTTGCTTTTAAACCCTTCCTATCGGGACTATCAGAACTTTATAAAACCTTATAACCTTCATCCATTTATAATCAAAACTCATTAAACCCTTATAACCCGTCATTAATTCTTATTCCCACATATATAACCAAACCCACATGTTCCTTTGGTTAATTCGAGTTTAACCCACAATTCCTTCTATCGGTGCTTTAATCCCTTTTATAACCATTTACAAAGGAAATACATTCAAAACATACCTTTCTCCCTTTGGTACGGCCTTTACACATTTCTCGAGGCAACACCTTTATCGCAATCGGCAATCGCTCCTTCACAGTCACATTAACACATACCATCCGCTTTCCCAATATGTGATCATATATTCCAGATTTCAAATAACAATAATTGTGCTTCATTTCCCTATCGAGACTGCTCCTATCGCATGCCTTAATACTCCTCCACTGATAAAAGCACTGTTTACCTGTTGCAATGCGATATTTATTAACAATCACCACTGTCGATCCTTCTTTCGATCTAACGGTTCTTAGCCTTCCTGATAAACAAACTTGCATTACAAATCTTTGTTGTTGATCTACATTTAGAGGATCCGGTGGTTCACACCGATTTTGGGATGACAACAAGCTTGACAATTAACTGGCTACACAGACCCGATGGAATTATAAATTCCCAATCTAATAAAGTTCGGGTTTGTGCCTTTTGATTAACGTTTGGCCAACTTCCGCCCGATGATCGTTGATGTTATATCATCGACGGCTGCGACGCATGATTTAATCCTGGCCATTGATCACCAAGGTCCAATGGCTATGATTCTTCCACACTTTATTCCTTCACCCTCTTTATTTACTTGGGTTTTACGCATTTCTTCAGTCTTATATGGTTTTTGCGTTTTCTTCAGGGTTTCGTCCCTTGGCTTTTCCGCTACTTAATCCGCATCCGTTTGAACTTAAACATTGTGAATTCTTACTTCAGATCATTCCAAAGCATCACTTGGATTCTCCGATTGAACCTTTGTCCCTTCTCTTCCTCTGTATATTCACCATGACTCCACCTACATATATTTATTACACAAGACTCTAGTTCACATTGCATTTATCATTCAATCACTCGAAATACACATTCGAACTCAGAATTGAGTTGTTTATATTAACAAACAAATATTTACATAAAAGAATCTCTTTGGCCAAATCTTCAATGTCGGTGGCCTCTATCACACTTAGCCCGTAGGCTTAAATCCCACACTATAGCTTAACCAACTAATTATCTAACTTTCCAACTTATCCAACCTCTGTCTTTGCCTTTTAGGCTTACATTTATGCATAAGGACTCTAAAACCAATTCCTGGTTTAGATCCATGAATTCCTTAACAAAATTCCTAAATCTCTTTCTTGTTCCTAAAACTCCTCTCTAATCCCTAAATCCACGAACTGACTCCTAATCTAATATTTACAATCAATTCTCAAATCCCTCAATCTCTCAACTATCCTAAATCTCTCGTGTTCTCGTATATTCTAGAACATTTACAAATATGCCTCACAATATTCAATTAATTCCCTATTCTATCTTCTCTCATTAAAATCACTCAAAACATTAATAATTACATTTAATTCACTCTTAGGAACCCAACTTCCTTGAAAACACAATACCCCTATGTCTACGAAAATACAATGAGTTTTCTTGGCCTGAATGCTCCTGCATCAAACTCCCTAAGTAAAAAATTTCCATGATCTCCTGATTATGTGTCTTCATAAGTTGATTGAAAATCTCCAAGGTCCCAAATTTTAGTTTTTAGCTGCCCAAATGCTATTCTCCTTTGTTGTTGTTGTATTCTGCTGTTTTCTGCTCTATCTTCCTCTCCTTGTCAATCAGGTTCATACTCTGATTGATCATCCTTCCTGCTGCTATCATTTTCCTCCCTATGGACCGTTTCATCATTAGCTGCCATAATTCTTCAATCTCCATCTCCAACACATCCTTGGGCTGGTCCATACTTTTCCACTTACTGTTATTTGTTTCCTTCTACTTTAGATTGTTGCTTCTATCCACCAATTCTTCAAACTATTGTTGGTTACTTTCAACTTGTAGTTGCTAGTTTACTACTTTTTCTTCTACTCTTACTCTTGTTGTAGACAATGCTCTTGCTCTTGCTTCTATTTCTGCTCTTGATTTGATTCCTACACTTACCTTGACTGCCTCCCTTTCATCCTTACCCTCTGTCAAGATTACCCTTGTCTTCATTGAATCATGACTGCCCAACATTCTCTCTAGCGATTGAACACCTCTGCTCCATGGATTGCATTATTCCATAGAATCTTCTTCTTTCATTTTTATTTGGCTACTCATATGTGTAAAATTTCTTCCAACATCTGTAACTAAACCTGCACTCACAAAACAATAATTAAAATAAAAAACATAAGGCTTCTGTGCCTTTTCCTTCTTTGGCAACAATTCAGCTTGCTGCTCTTTTTTCTCCTCCTCTATTAGCACATCAGTATGTTGATTTGAATTCTCAGTATAATTCATGAGACTGTTGGCTAGTCTCTTCTCCACACCATCTATTCTAATGATGTCTTTCTGTCCCTGTCCATTGTAGTGAACTTCTTTATTCTCGTTCAATTCTGACTTTACAACCTGAACACTTACTTTTTGGTCTTCTATCCTTTTCTCCAAAAGACTTCACTCCTGCCACAAATTTTCCATCTCACTTGGAAATTCTCCCAAAACCTCTGTACAATCCTCACTATCTTCTTCTTTGTCACAAGCATAACTTATTGACTCTATTTCTTCATTCTCGATTGGAATAGAATTCTGATCCTCTATCCCTTTGATAGTTTTAGATGTTTGTCCATCACTCTCCCTTTGATCATTTAAGAAAATCAATTCCTCATTATTCTCTTGAATAGCAAATTTCCTACCATAGGACACAATTGTCTCATCTATACTGAATATATTTCCTCCATTAAGCATGGAATTTAACAACTCCTTTTGTTGCAATAGCTCAACTTGATCTTCATTTGAAATAAAGTCATCATCATACTTTACCTAGCAATTTTCAGCTTCATTCAAGACATTTCCATAAAATGGTTTATCTTCTGCAATACCTACATTCATACATAACCTATCAGTTGTAAAACCACAAGACCTCCTGACCTCATCCGATGATTCAATCACCAATTCCTCCTTTTGTTCCAAGTCCTTTACATGACTTAGAAATATTTCGATGGTCTTCTCCTCAATCTCATCAAGTCCTTTACTTGATTTCCTGATATCCTTCCCTACTTCCTCTTTTAAGCAAAATTTAGATTATGCCTGTCTTCTTCCCTCCTTATGACAATATCAACAAATTTTCCTTCTTTCCATGTTTCACCTGTAAACATACACAAATTATTAGATTTAAAATCATTAGACATTTTTTCCTCACTTAAAGTTTCAGTCTTCAAGTCTTCATCTTCACCTAGAACTTCATCCTGCTCTGGTTCACAAATGAGCACTTCCATTTCCAACTCAGCTTGTCTGAGTTTTCCCATCAACCACCTTACTTGTCTCTGTTGTAGTTTTCTTTGCAATTTATGCCACTTCACTGACTTCTTCCTCAAGACCCAACCTATTCTCTAGCTTTCCTCTAGTATCCTCATCAATACATCTAGTTATTCTTTCAACTCTGCAATTTTCTTGTCAAAATCCTCTTGATTCATCCTCTTGTCATTTTCCTTGGCATCCTCTTTCTTCATATTTCTTTTTTTGTGGTCTTCCTCAGAACCTCTACTATGACTATTAGTATCCATCTTCTTCTCCATCTTTATGAGTTCCTCACTCATTCACTATGAGCTCCACAAAAGCCTCAACAACAACAAGTCATCCCTGTTGCCACTTACCTCACAAAGCTTTCCACTGTACTTGGTCTTTTGGCAAGCATTTGGTTCTCTACCTTTGGAACCTCCTTTGAGCACTCTTCTCTACTCCTTTAGGCTTCAAATCATCTGCGCTTCCTTAAGAACACAATTGTCCTATTGTATTTCAATCACTATGAAATACTTGGTTCTGACCACTTCTTCTTTCAGTTAGAAAGTCTTACTAGCTTCCTTCATTACCTTGGGAATTCTACCCACATCCTTTTGTGGAATTGTTTTTGTGATCTGCAACAATATCTCTACAGTAACAAGTCTCCTTCTTGCTACATATGGCTCACTAA
>APFE031516397.1:0-13906 GCA_000404065.3 Pinus taeda | reverse complement strand
AATGCACAATAGCCAAGAGCTCCTTTTCGGTCACTGTGTTGTTTAGCTTGGCCTTTGAGAGACTGTTACTCATAAAATAAATAGCATAAGGCAATTTTTCATATGTTTGTCCTAGAGTTTCTCCTATGTCTTTTTGTGAGGCATAAACATGTATATGAAAAGGAAGGGCCCAATTTGGGCCACAAAGGATCGGTGCAGTGGTTAACTTGTCCTTCAGGGTTTTCTAGGGTCTCTTTACGACTTTTTCATGATACAAACTCAAATTCCTTGGCCAACAACCCAAATAAAGGAGAAGCTAACTTGCTAAAGTCTTTTATAAACCTTCGATATTATCCAGCTAACAATAGGAAAATTCTGACATCTCTCTTCTTTTGTGCAGGTGGGACCCTTTGGATGATTGCTATTTTTTTGGGTCCACCTACAGTCCTTGCTGGGATATTGAATGACCTAGCACGATCCCTATAGTCATCAAGAGCTCACTTTTTTCGGGACTAAGAGATAGGTTCATTTCAATGCATTTTTTCAGCACCTTACCTAAGTTGGACAGAGCCTCCTAGAAATCACATACATAAGGTGTAAACTCACCCATATAGATCTCTATTGCATCATGGACTAACTCAAGAAAGATATATAGGACTTCTCTCTGGAAAGTGGAAGGAGCATTGTATTGGCCAAAAGAAAGGACCCTATAGCGAAAGTACCCCAAGGACAAGTGAAGGTGGTTTTATCATCGTCTTCCAAACTGATCTGGATTTGATTTTACCCACTGAATCCATCTAGGAAAGAGAAAAACTTTTTCCCTGCTAGGCCATCTAGCACTTGGTCGATGAAAGGTAGTGGGAAATGCTCCTTCTTTGTGGCTCTGTTTAACTCTTTATAATCGACACAAATCCTCCACTTACCATTTTTCTTTGGAACAGAAACCAAAGGAGAGACCCACTCATTGTTTGAGAAAGGGTAAATGAATCCTACATCTAGCATCTTTTGCAGTTCTTCTTTAAATATATCTTTGAGAGTTGGATTCACCCTCCTTTGCAACCTTACTTCATATAAATGTGGTGAGTACACACCGAGCCGTGAACTCCCTTCATTTCTTTGTAACTCTAAGCAAAGGCAATGAGATGTTCCTTTAGCATGTTACACAATTTTTATTCTTGGTGATAAAAAAGATATGGGTTGATTTTAAAATTTCTCTCGAGGGCGAATTCAATGGTTTTCACACAGATAGGGTCGAAATCGGCTAAGCATAGATCAAACTGATGGTTGTTCTGGGTTTCCTTTACTACTTCTTCTAAGGACAATGTACTAGGAGTTGGGCTCTGGAGTATGTGTTTAATCAAATCATCTTTTTCTGGTTTCCCCCCTCCCATGGATGTTTATAAGGTATAGAGTTTGGCGGAACAAACTTCATCTTCTCCCTCATCTTCTAGCCAAAAAGGTAAGTCAAGTTCTAGAGATCGCTAAGCAGGAGGGTATAGGAGTAACTACTTGGACATATGTCGATTATTAATAGTCATATTTTTAGCCCTCAACTAATGTAGGCATCGACAGTGGCCAACCAGGGCCTCACAAGGATGAGAGGGTAACTAGTAAGCTTAGCCTTAGGCTGGGTAACTAGGCAATCTACAGGGTATTCCCAAGAGTCAATGGAGACCATCACATCCTCCACAATCCCCTCAGGGGTCACTGTGGAGTAGTCTGTAAGGTGTAGAATTGTTGTGGTCTTTCTTAATGAACCCTCGAGGTTGAGCTTGAGCATGTCTTCCTTGGTAATCACATTAATGGCAGTCCCAAGATCGATCAAAGTGTGTGGGACAATGGGGCCATTGATGTGCACATCTGCTATAGGTCTTCCAGGGTCCAAAGACTTTGGACAGATTACCTGCCCCAACATTAAGTCATATAGTTGTTCAATGACATTAATGGTAGGGGTATCTCTTCTTCGCCTCCCTGGATGCTTCAAGAACTTCCCCTTAATAAACTTGTAGTAAATATGTACATCTTTAATAGCTTGGAGAAGTGGAATTTTGACACAAATTTTTCAACTCTCCCACAAGCTGAGTCTCTTCTGGGGTAGGCTGGAGTGGTTGGGTTAATCTCTCAGGAAAGGGTGGTGGATATGCTTTAGTCATGACTTCCTCTCTTTCTTCCTCAACCTCCATAGGTGGAGGTAGAGGTGGGTTGTCTAGGAGTACTCTCGTAGATCTTAGGTTGATTTCTTGAATCTCCGCAACATAATCAGGATAGGAGGTCTCTACACTATGTATTTTTTGGGTCTATCTATTGCTCAGGTTCGTATTTGGCTAGGCAGGCATCTGGGCTTGTTTAGGTGTAACAGAGTGTAAAAGTTGTGGTTGAGCTGTTTGTGAAGGAAATAAAGTTGGAGAATTGTTGTATATGGGTCTCCACCCCTGGGGCAGTGCATTCCACTGAGGTTGTGGTGAAGCATATGGTTGAAATGACTGGCTGGCTACCTAGGAATGATATTGAGGGGCACCAGACCAAGGAGGGGTAGACCAGGAAGGATCAGGAGGGGTCCCCCAAGAAGGTATGTATGTGGTCTGGTTGGGGTTGTAATATACATGGCATGACCCTTGCATGCCCTGCTAGTATGGCCTAGGCCCATGAGGTCTCCTTTGGTTTATGTAGCGGAGATGTTAAGTTAGCCCTTTAGCTCCTTGATATACAGATTTTAGTCTAAAGAGAGAAGGGAATTTCTCCATGGAGTAGTTTTCTTCACACACTGAGCAGATTTCAATTGAATTCGATGGAAATTCATTCCTAGGGTGCCTCCTAGTGCATCTAGGGCAGAAAATGGCTAAGGCTCTCTCGGCTTCCTCCTCCTTTCTATTAATGTGCATATTTTCCATTTTTACGGCAAGGGATTACATCATCTCACTCTTGAAATCCTCGAGCATGTTTACAATTCACCCTTGATGGATTATTTGGAAGAGGATTGACTGACCATAGGTTGACTACGCCTACCCTTTTTCTTAGCAGCCCTAGAATGGTTTCTAAGGTATCCTTGATATCCTTATAGGGTAACTGGTAGATATCTCCGCCTGCCAACAAGTTTAGGGTATCCAAGAAATCTTCCCTAACTCCTCTAAGCAGGACTAGCTTCAATGAGTTACGGTCAAGTGTGCACCTATCCCTTTTCTGGCTAAGTTGGAACCTTTTTTCATAATCCTATAAGTATTCATAATGCCAAAAGGTCGTCCTAAAAATTTACTCTTTAGTGTCTTTATACCTACAGTAGTAGTATCGATACTTGTTGTTGAAGGCTTGCTACATCTGAGCCCAAGTTGTGGTGTTATCCCCAGGTAGACCATGAACAAGCGCAAAGCTGCATCCTTGAGAGTCGATGGTAATAGTTTCAACTTCTGGTCATCATTGGATGACAACTCAGCTGGTGGGTGGATATGGAAGAGTCTATAGAGTCCATAGTTCAACTAGTGGTTGTGTTTGATCCATAATTAAAAGGTCCCTTGGCCTCTAGAATCTAGCTAGGGGTTGACAACTATAAGTGAGAGTTTGGTTGTAGTTGTTAGTGGTTGGGTGGAGAGTCATTTTTGGAGACTTTGTTTCCCAAAAAAGTTCAAGATAATTGTTTCTCATGTATTTTTAATAATAATGAATATGTGTTTACAATTTCTAGTCTTAAATGCGGTTATAAATGCATGGGACATGGTTTGTGTATTTATTGTCTATAGGATTGACTAATATAATGTCGGAGTTTTAAAAAGGTATTGGAATAACATGTGGTTGTATTGGTTATGCTCATGTAGTAACCAACATGGAATATTTTCTTATTGCAGTGACATGATTTTGTTTGATTACAACCTCTTACTACTACTATGCATGTTTCTATGTGAAAATGACTAAATACAATCCACATGAGGATGTGAATGAATGATTCATCATATGAATGGTCTTAAAATAACATCCCCATTGTAGGTATTCACTTAACTATGAAAGAATGGTACCATCTAATGGGATTACATAATTAGTGTTGGACAATAATGGTGAATGAAATATAATTTGTTCTGATTACATGTTTGAATTCTTGCATAAGTTTTAGTAGGGTTTTTGTATACCAATTATTCCATTCAGAATTGAGGAGAAGGTCTCATTTTAACCACATTCATGCATTTTATTAGACATGCACCATATTTTGATAATTGTTCACTTATTTTCTCAAATGGTAAGGCTCTCAATCTAAAGAAAGTAGGTTTTTCTACTATGCTAATGAGCTTTCTTATCTCTCTATACTTTTGGAAAGAAATGCACTCAAAGTGTTATTGATTTGGTTCTATCCTTATGATTGATTGTTTCCCAAGTGTGTTCATAAAAAGTTATGGATTTATTGGCCATTAGATGCTAGTAGCAGTGCTTGAAAATCTTGAAACGTTAGAAGAATTATAGCGTTGTCCAAGTGTTGGAAAAAGGGAAAAAATTGACTTACAATTGAAATTTTTAGTTAACACTTTGGTTAGGTCAAAGGTCAAGAGGTTGGTAGGTTGACCTATGGCCAATGTAATGGTGTTGTCTATTTGAAGTTTTGAGAAAGTTGGAAAAGGTTGGAAATTTTAGATCCCATTCCCATAATAGTACCTTCCAAGTTGGGTCATCATAGTGAACAATTGGTCTAAAGTTTGTTGGGTTCTAGTTTTGGCCGGCGTGTTACAAATGAATTTAGCATCATTAAGGACTAACTGAGAATCCAAGAAAAGGCTACAACATTTACAATTTTTCCTACATGATCACATACTGTCTTATTAGTGCTTTGTTGTGTAATTTGATTTACTTATTTGCTACAGTAGAGTAGTATTGATTTCCTTGCAACATATGGTAGTTATCTCATTGCCACTAGTACATGTTGAATCCCTACACATATATGTTCTTGCATTTCCATTCTTATAGATTTATTTCCTCTACTTCCCATGGCTTTATTATTGAACCCTTCACTTTGATTCTTGTATGCTCTCCTCCTAGCAAGCTAGGCCACTTTAAATGACTATTGATTGGCGTAACCACTCTTCTCACTTGATGAGGAAGACAATTGTTTCACAGATTATTATGGATTGAGAAAAAGATAGATATGAATTGCATATAAAGTGTTTAATGCCTCTTAAGTTGGAACACCAAATGGCTTGGAGGGTAGCTCTCGGTTTATATTTCATGGAATGCTCGCCACATCTAAAGCACACATATGAAACAATAACACCATGTGGAAGCAAGAAAATCATACATGAAACCATATTAGAGAAGGTAAAGGGAACTATATAAGCCAAGATATCATAGTACCGTGTATGTGAAAGTATAGTGTGCCGTATGTAAGTGCATTTCTATTATAAGATGTATGAGATAGTAGTTGGCATACCATGCTTGAAGCATCTAAATTTTTTTAGGAGAACTAATGTGAGATGAAATCATCATATGTATAAAGGATAATTAAAAGAAGAAGTTGTATAGATACATGAGCAAGGGGATTCATTCAAGTTGGAACACCAAGAAGTTGAGAGGGTGGGTCTCGAAGTAGTCACCCTTATGGGGGGAAATCTCACTCCAAGCAACTCAGTTTGTGATGGTTTAGATGATCCACTCACTATAGACCACTATAAGCATATCCTTTATTGATGAGGAAGCCATGGCACTCCCTTCCATTGCCCTACACAACATAAGAAAGGTGTTACACTTCTTTCTCTTTAAGGATACTCATTCATTTCTATGTTCCTCTCTATTATTTTACTTTTGTGACAATTTGGAAAACTATAACTAATTGGCTCTAAAACAATTAATACCCATCAATGACCTATATTGAAGGATTTCTAACTTGTCCACTCTTTGTACTTATTTATAGCCTCATAGGTGGTGCTCCAAAGGGAGGTAGAGTTAATACACTTCAATATACTATATCACTCAAATTCTTATAGAGAGATTGGTTCCTTCCACTCTTTGTACATATATATAGCCTCATAGGTTCTTGGCCAAAGGGAGGTAGAGTTGGTACACCTGAATATATTTTATCACTCAAATTGGCAGGGAAGTAGAGTTCTTACACCTCAATATACTTTATCACTCAAATTGTTATGGAGAGATTGGTCCCTTGTCGGACAAACAAGGGGCTCTAATGGACCAATTAACCTTGCCACAATCAAGGGGCTTTCTTACACCAATTTGATTGTTTCACAATCAAGATGCTCTCATGCTAGTAGTTCGTTTTGTTATTATTATTGAAAAAATTCGAATCCACATTTTATATTATGAATATTTTTTCATCCCAATATTATAATTAATAAACAATAAATGAAATACACAACCTCAAATTAAAAACTCTAAATATAAAACATTAATAATAAATTGGCAAATGAGAATAAAACAAAAAATATATTAGGTAAAATGAAATATTTAATTTATTTAAAAACTTTAAATTTGACAACTAGCTAAACCCATTTCATGCACCACTCTATATATATAATTTTCTTTTCTGTAGCAAAATTCCCTATAGGGAGTCCAGTCATGCTCGTGTGTAGGACATGATAGATGTTAAATATATTAATTGCTTCATATATATAAAACATGTAATGTGGTTCTATGAATGGACATAACGAACTCCCTCTCTGGTCGGTTTGAAATTACGTTTCCCCACATCTGCGCATTATATATTTAACTGTACTTTCATATTTGACCTAACGTAGTTCACTTTTGTGTTTGCGTTAAAGCTCCGGGTAAACTCGAAGGATCTCGAAATTGTTGTGTTTAAAGTGCCCTAATGGAGACTGTTCCAAAGGATGTCGTTCGGCAGTGTTTGCTAAAAGTACCTTACACATCACACGATACGCTGAAAACTGTGTGCAACAGCTGGGAGGCTATGGTCCGTAGCCCTACGTTCTATGCTGATAGGAACAAATGTGGGACGAGCGAGCATCTGCTGTGCTTGATTCAAAATGATATGAATGAAAGAGAGGAGTTTTACCCAAATTAAATTGTTTATGGGGGTATTTTTCAGTGGATTATAGCCCATGTACCATTTGTGAAGTGCTAGGAAGCTCCTTCCATGTACCCATGGACGAGTCTGATTTGCTTCCCAGTCGCTGGCACTAGAAAATGGAAGCAGTACGACTCCTTCATCAGTTTGGATATGATGGGGATGTAGCCAATCAAAGGTTTCCATTGAGACTCTAACCATTTTCTCATCCTGGTATTGTCCATTTCAGGGAAATGCCATCGGCCAGGATTTTGGTTATGCTTTGTGGGATCAATCTGGAGTAAATTATAAGTGCTGACTTTGAAGATTATATCACATATTTTGAGAATACGATTGGTAATGCACATGCTCCAATCGCATATATGCGTGTTGTTTTGTTGAAAATCGGGTGTAGTCAAAGCTGTCTCACTCGTTGGGCGGTGGAATGAGAGTATTTAGTGTGCAATGAAGACATGGAAGAACAAACAATGAAAAAAAATGGGCACAACAGATGTGATTAACCCAGAGGTTCTAAAGGAGGAAGAACCCATTCTCATGGAGATCCCTCAGAGGTTTTGTTTCCAATAAACAATAATGAGGAGAGCAGATAGGCATGATGTCGAGGGATATGGAGGGCAACAATGCGTAGGAGGCTAGCCATTCAATGAACAATCAAGAATTTGGCCACAAACAATGGCACTTAGTTTTCAAACTTTAGAATATCTTCATGTACTGCGAATCCCGGTAGACTTGGTTTGAATAGCTGACAATTGCGCCTTTAGGCAACGTTCAGGGCCAACATTTAGAAATAAAAACGCATATGACAGAAAGGGCCAGCATTCAGAAATAAAAATGCATATGACAGACAGGGCCAGCATTCAGAAATAAAAATTTATATTACAGATAGGGTCAACGTTCAGAAATAAAAATGCATATGACAGACCAACATACAACCCACAGCAACAACATTGAAGGGAGTTACAACTATTTTGGGAACTTACAACTATTTTGGGAACTTACAACATTGAAGGGAGTTACAACTGATACCATGTCAGGCGAGGCAATAACTCCACAAAGCAAAAACTGATTCGTGTATTATTCCACAAGGTAGATCTTCATTATATACATGAGGGAGAGAATATTTAGTTCATCTCCCAATGATTGTTCATATTTCTAATTTATTCATTTAGATAAATTCGCCTAGTCACAAGGATTAGGTGTCAAAAATTCTTTTTTTTTATTTGAGTGGTTGTTATTATCATTATTATTAGATCTAACTTTGATTTTATCAATACGACAACATCTTGATATTTAAATGATTTCACTCATTTATGGACATGACAACATCTCCACCATAACAAGTTGTAAAGCACCTATCAGTGAAATAATGTATACTAATTTACTAACTGGACTAAGCGTTATAGAAATTTTTGGGCACTTCAACCCCAATCATAAATGTCCATAAACTGAGGGCTCCTAAGTCCCTAAAAGTGTTGCTTCACTGACTAAAGAAACAAGGTCAACTGATTACATCATCTCCCAGAAGTTCTCCACTGAAAACTGCTCATAAATGGTCAAAACTGGACCATACTGAAAGCTCAATGCAGGGGATGCGATGCATATCACCTTCCAATTGCAAAGGGTATGATGCATACTGATTTTCTCCTTTGTAGGGTGCGATGTTCGGGAATGGACAAATGGCAGGGACAGAAATGCGAGGTGGAAGATCATGGAATCTTCTAGAAGCTTCCCTTCTGACACTTGCCTCTCCATTTTCGACCAGGGATGAGTAAGAGATCATCATTCTCCAAGTGGAAGCAAGAACTATCAGAGAGAGGACACTAATCAAGATCCTAGAAGAAGACTCACCTCTCTGTAATCATCTATATATGGATCCCTCATCACAGAGATCCAGCGGCTGGAATTTTGTATCTTATAGAGAAGTGTTTTTGGTATTCTGGTGTACATTCACAGTGTTGGGTTATCTAGCTTTGCTTGAGGTGAAGAAGGGCTTCTTAGCTGGAGGATGATGCTGGGTCAGAGCACATGGTTGTAATCTTCTTGCTACTTTTCATCTGAATAAAGCTATTCTTGTTTCCTTCCATATTCTTGTTTACTTGTTTATATATGCATGTATATGTTTAATACACATCTGATCCTGTATTATTAATGAATTTAGATTCTTGTTTCTTGCATAGTAGTATGTTGCCGTGATTCTACAGGTTCTTTTGAAGATGGGTAGACAAGAAGAAGTGGCGAAGCTCTATCAAGAAGGAGAGGAAATCAAGCTCAAGACTCAAGTTGGTCTTCTTGGTCCTCCTCTCGTCTATTTTCATAAAAGGGAACAATAATATACTTTGATTGTTTGTTTCTAATATAGCCACCCATCTTAGTGGGAATAGTAGCATCCAAGTGGACACTATTCCCGGATAACAAAATGCCGTGGGGAGCGACTAGATTACTTGTTAGCCTATATATCCTTGTTTCTTTTATAAACATACAGACAGAACTTGAAGTCAAGCCAGCTAGCCTTCGAACTGCATTTATCATACAAATGCAAAGTAGATCAATGGTGCTTCAGTCTATCTCCGTGTTTTGTTTATGAATTAAAAAATAGATCTGCAAGCAATCTAATTGCCTTGAGTGGTGGCTCTAGTAACCTCTTAGATCACCCCTGTGTTTTACATACACTGCTTTACTTATGCAGCCTAAACACCTGAACTAGATTGCAAACTATGAGTGAAGTCCCGTTCAAAGTCTCGCACTGCTACCATCGCACCCTGCCTTCAATGCAGTCTGTATGCATCGCACTTCCCGAGTCCAGTAGGTGCGCTGCATACTGAGTTTACTGTGTAATAGGTGCGATGGTTAGGGAGGGTTAACTTTACCCGGATTTTTCTCATTGTTTTCAGTCTTATTCAAGAGATTTGCTGTCTATAGTCAGTGTACTTCTGTAAAAACCCCCTTCTCTTGCATTATTCAACCTCCTTAGTGCAAAGAACTATAAATGTTTTTATGTATTGTGCGTCATTTTTAGTTCTCTTTTGCAAAAAGTAGCATAGTTGAGTTGTCATCTCTAGATCTGAAAGTGTCGTAGCTGTCGTTTTCAGTTTTAGAAAACAATCCCATTGTTCCGGATAGTCGATTATACAGTTACTGTTGCATAGGATTTGAATTATTAGTTTTAAAGTGTCGAAAAGCAATTTCCATTTCAAAATCACAAAGTGTCTCTCTTGCTTTCACTTCGTTTTGGAAAAGAATTTTGTTGAGTAGTGTCGCTTTAAAGGTAATTCAATTTTACACATAGCTTTCTTAACATCATTCACACATTAAGAGAGTTGAAAAACAAATACATGAATGTGCATTTGCATTTTGATTGCTTGGCTTGATGTGCATTTAGCGTGTGCTCTGTGCTCTGTGAAGAAAAATTCTTGACTTTCTTCCCTTTAGTAGCTAGGATTTTCATTGTTGAAAGAAGATAAAATGTTTGCTTATCATCTTAGACTACATTTTAGGAACTATATATACATCACGTGGTGAACCTACAAAATGTTTCAAATGGGCACATGCAGGAACTTCAATGCGGGTATTATTACTGGTCTTGTCCTCCTTAATTGGCCTCCTGGTAACCTGTGCGATGGCGCTTCATATTCCGGGAGCCTCTGTTACATTTACGCATTCATTTGAAGTTGTTGGGCACTCCACTACAACGTTGGAGCACTCCTCGGTGATGTGGGGGATTGTACAGGGACATTCTTGCTCTGTGCCCAACTCAGGTATTGTCCCAAGCTTGAGAGTGGTTTGCAAGCATTGTAAGCCAAATTCTGCGGCCCCCGTCTTGGTTAATTTCTCCTCTCCGGGTTTCTTCAAGCTGGTTCATCCTCTGAATTTAGCAATGAGGAGAGAGCGTCTTAGAATGAGCAGTCGACGAGGAGGCTCTCGCGGTCGGGCTACCACTCAGAGGACTGGCCCCATTTCTCCTTCATCCTCCATCGAAGTTACATCTGAGCAGCATCGCCTCCATGGCATAACAACGGGACGTGGCAGAGGGCCTAGGAGCAGAAGCATAATAGAATGTGGACATGAAGCGCACCCCAGAGTCAGGTATTGGATACCTTGCACACTTGTCAACTCCACTTTCATTGTATCTGTTACTGTCGAGCACTGTGATAATCTCAGAGGTCAGGCGGAAGTAAATCAGGAAAACCCACCACCAGCTCAAGGGACAATGCCCTCTGCATCTATGGCTATGATATGCACTAAACCATTATCATGACATTTCCATATAACATAAGTCTCTAACCATATATTCCTTAACTTGCCCTTAAAGTCTTTATATCTAGAACCATATAATAAAGCCCAATCACCTTCTTGAAATTGCTTGTCTTTGATGTTCTTGTCATGCCATATCTTCCTCTAAATTTGAGTTACCTCTATGTGTAGGAGGGCCTGCATTCTAAACTCATCTAACCCATTCAACTGGAGAAATCTCTCTTTTTGTGCACTCAGATCTAGATCTAGTTCAACTACCATCCTCAATGTATTGTACTCGAATTCAATGGACAACAGGGCCCTTTTCCCATAGACCAACTCATAGGGTGTGAACCTAATGGTGGTCTTCCAGGTTGTATTTTAGGCCCATGTGGCCTCAACTAGTCTATATTCCCAATTTTTCTTGCTGCTGCTAACTACTTTGGTTAGAATTCCCTCAAATGCTCTGTTGGTCACCTCCACTTGCCAATTAGCTTGTGGGTGATGGGGAGTCCAAGTTCTATGCTTGATCTTGTGCTACTCAATAAGTCTTCAATCATTTTGGAGGTAAATTGTCTGCCTTGGTCAGTGACCAATTCTTTAGGTTACCCAAACATGTAAAATGCATTCTCCCTTAAGAACTAAAACACCTTCTCCTCTATTAATGTCGTTATTTCGTTGGTTTCATCCCACTTAGTCATATAGTCAGTGCACACAATGATATACTGCTTTTGCTTGGAAGGAGGGTCAATAGGTCCAAAGAAATCCATGTCCCACTTTTCAAATGGCTCGAAAGTCACTTGAGGTTGAAGAGGAATTTCATCCCTTGGAGTAGGATTTCCCATCATTTGGCATCGATTACGCTGACTGGTATATATTTCCACATCTTGATGGAAACTGGGCCAATAATAATTGGCTTGTAACACCTTGAATGTTGTCCTCTTTTCTGCAAAGTGACCTCAACAACGCCCATCATCATAGGTCAGAAGGATGTCAAAAAAGTCCTCCTCCGTGACACATTTTCTCAGAATTTGATCCGGGACTAGTTTGAAGAGGTTTCCCCCAATCCAAGTGAATGGGGCACTCTTCCTCAGAATCTTTCCTTTCTCTTTCCAAGACAAATTCGGTGGAAACTGTGCAGATACCAAATAATTTGCTATGTCAGGAAACCAAGGTGAGAGAGTTGAAATGGAAAAAAGGTGTTCATTCAGTAATTTATCATCAACCCTTCCTTCCTCACATGTAGGAAAAGTTAATCTAATAAAAAAATCTGCAACAACATTTTCCTTGCTAGGCTTATGTAAAATAGTTAGATCAAATTATTGTAATAAAAGTAACCATATAATAATTAGGGCATTCACATCAAGTTTATTCATTAAATATTTGATTGAAACATGGTAAGTATGTACAAAAGTTTGGTAACCTGTAATGTAATGCCTAAATTTGTTCAATGAATGCACAATAGCCAGGAGCTCCTTTTCGGTCACTGTGTTGTTCAGTTCAGCCTTTGACAGATTGTTACTCATAAAATAAATAGCATAAGCCCATTTTTCATATGTTTGTCCTAGAGTTTCTCCTATGTCTTTTTGTGAGGCATAAACATGTATATGAAAAGGAAGGGCCCAATTTGGGCCTCAGAGAATCGGTGCAGTGGTTAACTTGTCCTTCAGGGTTTTCTAGGGTCTCTTTACAACTTTTTCATGATACAAACTCAAATTCCTTGGCCAACAACCCAAATAAAGGAGAAGCTAACTTGCTAAAGTGTTTTATAAACCTTCGATATTATCCAGCTAACCATAGGAAAATTCTGACATCTCTCTTCTTTTGTGCAGGTGGGACCCTTTGGATGATAGCTATTTTTTTTGGGTCCACCTGCAGTCCTTGCTGGGATATTGAATGACCTAGCACGGTCCCTATAGTCATCAAGAGGTCACTTTTTTCGGGACTAAGAGATAGGTTCATTTCAATGCATTTTTTCAGCACCTTACCTAAGTTGGACAGAGCCTCCTAGAAATCACATACATAAGGTGTAAACTCACCCATATAGATCTCTATTGCATCATGGACTAACTGAAGAAAGATATATAGGACTACTCTCTGGAAAGTGGAAGGAGCATTGTATTGGCCAAAAGAAAGGACCGTATAGCGAAAGTACCCCAAGGACAAGTGAAGGTGGTTTTATCATCGTCTTCCAAGCTTATCTGGATTTGATTTTACCCACTAAATCCATCTAGGAAAGAGAAAAACTCTTTCCCTGCTAGGCCATCTAGCACTTGGTCGATGAAAGGTAGAGGGAAATGCTCCTTCTTTGTGGCTCTGTTTAAATCTTTATAATCGACACAAATCCTCCACTTACCATTTTTCTTTGGAACACAAACCAAAGGAGAGACCCACTCACTGTTTGAGAAAGGGTAAATGAATCCTACATCTAGCATCTTTTGCAGTTCTTCTTTGAATATATCTTTTAGAGTTGGATTCACCTTCCTTTGCAACCTTACTTGATATAAATGTGGTGAGTACACACCGATCCATGAACTCCCTTCATTTCTTTGTAACTCTAAGCAAAGGCAATGAGATGTTCCTTTAGCATGTTATACAATTTTTATTCTTGGTGATCAGAAAGATATGGGTTGATTTTAAAATTTCCCTCGAGGGCGAATTCGATGGTTTTCACACAGATAGGGT
>APFE031516381.1:4232-37281 GCA_000404065.3 Pinus taeda | reverse complement strand
CTGTCATAAAACTGTGACTTTCCAACAATATGGCACGATTGGGTGGATCTTTGGAGGAGTTTCAATCATTTGCAAGCTGAGGAAAGCTTGCTTGCAAGCATCAATATGTTTTCTCTTCTTTTGGATCACTGAGAGGGCATAAACTATGAGGCATAAGCATTGTTTTCTTTTAAAGAAGGACCATTGTCCTCCCCCTCAGAAATAGTAGCATAATGAAGCGGTTTTTGACATTCTTGGCTTAGTGTTTTATCTTTTCATGGCCAGCAATGGCGTCTTATCCACATGAGCAATCCTTTCAAACATTGATAAGAAAAGAATACAATGCAAGATAGAAATAAGAATTAACATAAAATATTCCTTGAAAGAGTTTAATTCAGTTACGTCCCTGTCTCTACAACCAACATCAAACAACTATTGATAAAAATAGCTAGCATTTATCAACTCAATCATAAAATCAATCAGGTTTTGAATCTCTGTCAGGTTGAGATTTAGGATGGGTCTTCTTAAGCTTAGTTCTGCGCTCAACAAAGTGAATTTCAAGTAGGCTTTGAAAACCTCTACTCTGGCACATCAATTAATATCTATCTTACTTAGGTAAGGAGCATCAACAGAGAAATCTATGGAGGAGGCTTCTTGATATCCAAGTTGCATTCATGGAGGAGAGAAGAAGCTCTAGCATACCAACTAATTTCAACAACTTGGCTAGCAAGCTACATAGGTATTGGAAAGCTAGGTAAGGACTCTTTTACAGCCTCACTGGTATCCAACCATGGATCAAACCTTGTGCAACATGGTCACAATATAGAAAATCACAGAGATAAGAATGGAGCACGCTTACTTTTTGTGAACAAAATAACTCTCCTTCAGCTGTAAGAATCTGTTTCACTCAGCATTGTTAACTTGTTTTGTAGGTCACTGCTCTTGCAAAGGCCCAGAGCAGTTGGGTTGTAAATGTAGTCATTTTAGGGTTTATTATTGACTTCATTCTTTTCCCTGTTAGTATTATACCTTGACATCTTTTGGAGAAAAATCACGAGAAATGTCGAAGCATCCCAAAAGCTTTGGGGCTATCCCTTGATAGAAGCTTCTAAACCAAAAGGTGATTGGTCTTGATTGTTAGGCTTTTGAACTACTTCTTGATGTTGTTCCTAAGTCCTCTAGTAATCTTTTGCATAGCATGTTTTGATCTTTGATCCTGAAACTCCAATGAAGGGATAAACGTATAGTTTGTTCCTAATGTGAAAAAAAAATATATATATAAAAAATTCTAGCTTTGTTCGGTAGATTAGGGAAGCTTATTACTAGAAAACTATTAGGCTTGTAGCCATGCTTAGCATGTATTTGGATATCTTGGGTTCTTATGTTTGAATTCCTCCCTTTAAACTCAAAGAGAAGGATTACAACAGTTTTGAAAAAGTTGGGCACCACGAGTGGCTTTCCTGCACAAGCAAGATGAGCCTCAGACGGAAAACCATTAAAAATAACCTATTTCATTTAGATAAGTTATCAGAAGAAAGAGATACTCTTTCATCAAAATCACCTATCACTCCTCCGAGGAAATTGAACCTTGGTGGATGCCCCCAACATGCCACTATGTTGTGTTTCGCAGCTGAACCATAACCCCATTGGTTGGAGCTCCTAGGTGGCCTTAAATTGTTTCGATTTTTTTGTTAAAATATCAAATGAATATTTATCAAAACAAAATTTCCTTAACTGTATCCATCTATATGAATGTATTAAACAAATGCTGCAATGTTTCACAAGTGGCAATACATGCTAGATTCATGTCCAATTTTGCCTCATGCATCAAATAGATGAGCATGCACAAAAGAATCACGGAAAATGGAGACTTAAAAAGCATTAAAAATTAACTGGATTATAAACCTCTTGCATATTCCAAAGATACGTATCAAATAGATAAACATCGTCTGATTTTTATAACAAAAAAAAAAACTACTGGCATATAAAAAAAAGGGCGTAATCGTAGTGTAAGGCTATCAATATTCCAAGAACTCTGTTCATTACTTATGGAAGCAGGGAAAAGGCTGTAAATCGTAATTACTTCACCATTAAATTAATCATAGCAGTAGGCTGAAAACATGTAATCCTTTGTCATTAAATTACGGTAGTTACTTCCATCATATCTCCTACCTGAATGAAAAGTTAACTAAAAGAACTCATTGTAGTCTCGCATGTAACTTTGGCTTCTAGATTTTGTTCGGGTATTTGCAATCTTAATCTACTTCTTCAAGCATAAATAGATATTATATATTCTTGCACTTTGCTATCTTTTCCCAATTTGGCTTTTGGTTCTATCCTTTGGTTGTTTTGCTTTACATTACAGTTGTGAAAGTTCTACTCAATTATCCACGTAGTTCCAAGATTGCATATCAGCAGTCCTTATGAATAGCGACAACTTGTGTACTGCAATTTATTCTCTAATTCAGTCAACACAACCAATATGAAACCCCTTAAAACCCCCTAAAAATAAGGACTTTTTAAGGTCACAAGATAAGAGGAAAGCGTTCAATATGGAATCCTTGCTATAAGCTAGTACAACAAATTTAACATTAATTGTAAGTCATACCCATGTTTGCCTCCCTTCAGTTCCTCGAGGAGAATATTGTGACAATATTGGGTTTTCAAGGGAGAATTATTACAAGCATAGACCGCTGATGTGATCAATGAACCTAAAAAAAAACAACGTTGAATATTTAATTAAATAAAAGTAAACTGCAAATAGGTTTCTTTTAGCTTCTTGAGAAATAGACTCTTGTCCAATCTCAACATGCAATCTATACAATAAAATCTATATCAAAGGATCTTGGCAAAACACTTTAGGTCCAGACTCCATAAAAACCAATATAAATCAATCATAGAGATTAATAATTATCATAGGGAAGAAAATAAAGCGTATACTCCTCTTACATCATCAAGTTCCAAATTAGATGATTTGCATAGTAGTTTGACACATTCTCTTATAAGCAGGAGTATCCACACAGTTCTTGTAAGTGTCTAGAATAAATGAGCAAATGTTACATAAAATCACAAGTTCATGAGTGTTTATCATCAGAACTTAACTTCACCACACACAAGCTGAGTTCATGCTGTCTAACCCAACTACCAAGAAACACTATATGGGTCTATGCCATAGTCCATTGTACTAAGCATGTTAGATTCATAACAAGAATTGTTGAACGGGACATCAGACACTTCATACAATTGAAGGATCAAGTGAAAACCTAAGAGTTGTATCTATCGTAGAAGGTTCAGCCATTGCACCATTTCCATAATCACCACAAGCTAACTTCTTTGTTATTGGGGAATAAGTGATAGTCCGAGCTTTGAGATTGAGTCCAAATGCCGTTGAGTAAATGGATTGTTCCACATGAAAGTATTCATTTCAAGAGCTACAAAGAGAGGCTTGTTAAAGTCCCCTGCATGTACTATGCAAGTAAGTAGATTGTCGCATAGGCCACCTGCTATCTTAGCAAGTGTGTTTTCTTCTACCTGGGAGACTTTCAAGAATAACAAGACTGCCCAAGATAATATTGACTCCTGGCCTCTCTCTGAAGGAAGGTAATCTTGACCTTATCGAGAGGTTATGCAGTAACTTTCACATTGATAGATGTTGACTGGACTCCTACACATGCTTCAAATGGCTCACATAAGAGATTCTTTAAAGTTTAACCAGTCGGCTTATAATAAAATGTACTTGTTGTTATATACATTCAACCTCAATAGTACCTCCACAACAACCGTATCAAAAGATATAACCCTGGATGTGATTTTCTATTTATCTTATTATCAATTGAATCAACATCAAAATATCAAAAGAATCTTAGATTTTGATACTATATCTCAGATTATATAATTACAGAGATATCTCAATAAGGAGTTATCCATGGATCGACTCTTAGTCTTCATTGTGAGGCATATGACTAATAGGGTGATTATCAAGAATACTCGGAATCCTAGGAATATGCAGACCAACAACTTCACATCTTATTAGACCTTTGAGCTAAGCCTTTCGTCTTTATTTCAAAAGTCAAATCCCTCTTACATTGATAAATGAGAGGGTCATCAGTTAGACAACATCAAGAGCTATTTCTTTATAGTTCAACATGGATCATCCATAACTCCCTCTGAGTGTAGGGGAAGTGACCTCACTAGAACATAATTGTTGAGTTACTTATAGTATGACCCTTTTCCTGCTATAAACCCTTAGATACATGTGCCAAATTCATCCATCATAATGATACAGCTTCCATGCAGACTCTAAGGCATCTAGGCATCATCAGAGTACTCATAATCAGCTACTATGAAAACATTGGGCAAGAAGAGTCATTGGGTCATACTGCCAAGGATTCTAGAGCTCCCTCTAAAGTCTTACTCCAGTTGGAAATCTATCCTTCATCAATCTGCTCCTTATCATTAAAAAAATTTAATTACGAAATCCTAGCAATATACAAGCACTGGCATTCTCTCTTACATGCTCTGCCCGATCATATGACAAACCATATTCTGTTGTTGCTACACAATTTTTTATCAAGATAGGATACATGATTGAAGATCACTGCAATCTATATCAAGACATGCAAGGTTTCTCTGTACCAATGAAGATATTATGATAATAATTCTAGGTGTCAGATTCATCAAATCCTATCATGGTTACTATGTTCATGACGAAATTTTTCATTATGTAAAAATCACTACGAGTTTACTGCATTTTCAAAGTCAAGATACAATCATTATCACAGTTAGGCTACACATAAGAATATCATTGTCATGTGGAGGGCATCTCTGATATGATGAATGAATATCTTAGTCATCACAACCTCTGTGAATTATGTTAGATTTTTTTTTGTGTCCAAGAATCAAATTCTGTCAAGATCATAGGTAACGTAATTTCTTACAATAGTGACAATCATCATTCCAAACTCCTTTGTTAACAAGCCACTCTTAAATTCTAAATTACTAACAGAGAAACAAATATTGTTTTAGATTATAAGGTGTCTTTTCCTCACATTATCATTAAGGATTAGGAATGCTTGTTTCATTGATAATCCTGAATAAGGGTGATTTTGTTACACAACAGTTCTGTTCTTGTAATAGTGCCCATGATGTCTGAAGGTGCTGCCTGCTTGCCCCTTTCAGACCTAGATGAGCTGCCTTATAAATTTTGAAGGAGAGATCCTTGACCTATAGCATACAAGTTGGGTTTTGAATGTTATTCAAGATCCTCTCTTTTCTGCCTTTTATAAGATGAATGTCCTGTAATATGAAGAAACATGATACTTCTATTCTTAAAAAGGATTTGTGATTTGGATGCTACTAATCTATTTTGTATCCTGACTTATGCTGCCTCAACTATTGCAATAAATTCATTCTCTAATGTCCTGAAGAAGTGTGATTTATGCCTTGTCACTATGAAGATCAAAATTCTGGAGATGTTTCAACAAATTACTACTCACAATTCAGATGGTCTTACTGGGAACTGAATCTTGATCAAGACTTCCTTGGACCAGAGAAGTCTTTTTGTAAGTTTGAACTCATTCTGCATCAGATGTCTACTTAACAACTAGCCTTTCAAATAGTGAAATCTTCATGCATGAAACTTAAGCGAGTTATGCCAATGACAATTCTATTCGTTAAGCCATAGTTCTGATAACAAATATTTATCATACTTCTATTCAATATTCTATCGAGGAATGCCTTACCATAGGGTCAAAATGTCTATAGACACAAGGCCTCAAACCAGATTTGTAATGAGAATTAGAACTTGAGTAATACCCAAAACAAGATACATCAATATATAAATTGTGCTAGCTTCTGGATCCCTGGTTAAGACACAAAACAAGGTGATAAAATAACCAAATTAGGGTTTGTCAAATAATTACGTTGAAACCCTATATATACCTTGTTTAGAGAGTAAGGAAAATGCCACAGATTTCCAACAACTGCTCATGAGAACTTTAAATAACGAACTATAATCTGGTTTAGAACTTCAATTCAAATTCAAGAGAATTCAGGAGGCCTGAAAAATCCATGATAAATCTAGATTTGTATTGAGGTTGGTTTGAATTGGCTTCTCCAAACCCAATGCTGCTTATGCACATAGTACATTACAACATCTTTTTCTCCACAAGCCACCAGCAAAATAAACATATATTGCTCAATTTGAAGGGTTTAAGACATCCACTAATGCAAATTGTTTGAGATGGAAATAATGATGTTATGTGCAAATAAACAAATGGCATTAAACTCAATTATGAGCAAAGATTGCAGAGAATAGACATCAATTCCGTAGAGAATCCATGTCAGTGAAAAAAATGTCAAAGTATATGCTCCCAAGGAACATAAAAGTCTATATGATTCCCTGCCACAGGATCCACGGGATATGCCAGAAGTGGGTAGAAAAACTGAAACTGAACTTAGTGTTAGCTTCGGTTACCAGTGCAACGAGAAACAAATTAGTGTCTGTAGGCCTTCACATGAAGCTGAAGTCTCTGCTGACATAGAATTTAATAATTTAAATTGCCACAAGAGGAGCAGTTCATTTTCTTGCAGATATATTTTATCTCTTTTGAAAGTCATAGATCACTATAGATCGGCATAATAGTTTGGTATGAAGTGTCTCACGTTGTTATTAATGCTTGTTTGCAGGCCTCTGAGTATGCCTTCAAATCAAAATCAGAAGCGTACCAGACAAGAGTCTCAGTGAATGCTGATCTTGTCTTTAAAAGACAAGAGGTTCCAAGTCGAAAGCAAAGGGAAGCTTCTTGCTCGGCCATAAATTAATTAGACAAACTGCACAAAAGCCAGAAATAAAAGTATAGGAAAATTTATCCTACCCCATCCTTCAACTGTACGTATCTATCTATGGGCAACTTCTCATCGTCAAGGATCTCTGTCTTCATCAAAGATTTCGGCCAAAATCCTTCCCTCCATGAATTTCCTTCTTTTGCTATTGGGCTTCTTCCAGTCGGGTCGAGTTGCCCACGAATCTCTTCAGGTCCTCGAAATTAGAATTCCTTCTGTGCCCTTTTGGAAACATTCGATGTGGAAACTACAACATATCTTGAGCGGGGGAATTTGGACTTGAATTGAGGAATAAGCAGGAGCTAAGGGATTTGAATTGACATTATCATAGTAGCGGTTTGAATTTACTGAAAATGTATATTCTACGACTAGCAATTTTCTTGCTGTAAGATAATTTCCAATCATTAATGTATTTCACTGTCATCCTATGAGTTTGATGCCATGTATCAGTGCGATAATTCAATACCCAGTTATGGCAATAGTCATAATGTCTTTTAATTTAAGTTGGCTTTGTTATGCTATTTGAGATGTGAATTATATGTCTTTAAATTAACTGTTCCACCTCCGGCAGAACTGAATCCTCTCAGGATATGCTTTCAATTTCAATTTGGAGCCATGAATTTAGGTTGCCTTCGTTATGTTATTCGCAATGAATCACATGATATCATGTTAAGTTACCGGATGCACCTTTTGGCATGGGTTCTCTCGGGATATGTTTTCAATTCAATTTGGAAGTGCCGGAGGATTTGCCTTTTGATTGCTGAAAACGCCAAGCTGGTGGATGACATCCAAAAATAACTACTATTTTTGTTTAACAGAATCCTAGAACATAGAGACCTAAATTTATCTTGCTAGTCTGCATTTCTGAATTTGTGAGAGCAACTTAAAACAAAATATATGGAGAGATCTGAATTGGTTTGTATTGTTTTTTAATATTTATATTTTTGACATGTCGTTTCTCACAACATATTAATATTTATCTAATAACAATTCGAGATTGAAGTCGAAAACTCTAATGTATTCAGTTTTACACTTAAACTCGTACGGTCTCTACTTCTTTGATCAAACTTGCAGGTATATATATGTATATATATATATATATAGCCTTAGAACTGTGATACTTTGCCACAAGTTCTCGTCTTTTATGGCACTATACAAGACTGCAAAATATACCTTAAACAAGGTGATTGTAATTTGATGACGCGCTAGCAAGAGGTCTAAAGAATTTTTAATTAACTCGGTTTAGGATTTACGAGAACATGACCGGAGTAGGAACCTCAGCTTCTTTTCTTAGAGGCTTTAAGCTTTGAGTCAAGCCTTCTGAAATATGCTTATGCCATGAACTTGAGGGAGTCTCAGCTTCTTTTGTAGCTTCACTGAGTCTCCCAACTAGGCCTATAAGTTCTTTTAATCAACCCAGACTCTTTAACAGAAGAGCTACGCCATATTTGCTATGTGAAACCATAAAATCGATCATCCACTGATGTATATGATGCTTCGGATCTCATAGGTGGTTCAGAATTCAGACCTCTTAAATGCTTGAAAATTTTCTTAAATGATGAGACCCTTCGTTAACTTTGTCAATGCCCTGGAGTTTGGTCACACATAAATGTGCACAAAATTCTGAGGTTCGGATTGAGGTAGCTCAGAGGATTTGATTCAAGGGTAAACATAGACCTCATCTATTGTGCCTAGAACTGCACTCTCCTTATCAGGATATTCGGTCATCTTTGGCCTCTAGAACTAGCCCCTCGGTTTTCTAAAACAGGGTTTTATATGATCTTCAAACTTCTTTACTCTTGATCCACAAAACTGCAGCCTAATCACTGTTTGCAGAAGTCCCCAGAACTGCAAGCTTCTTCATCTAGGAGGTCAGTCCAGATTTCTTGATTTCTATAATATTATTTATTCTGTCAGGAATTTTACAAGCGCATTTAAGTTGAAGCAAAACACTAGCTCTGTCATATCCATAGGCACTATATTTTTTTTTTGAGCAAAAGCAGTCCGAAAGAATTAGTATAGCATTCACAGAGCCAAAATTTTGCGAAGATTACAGAGTGTCTGTCAAAAATCAGAAAGATTGCCAAATACCTAAAACAAATAGTAATGGAAAAAATCAAATAGCAGCTAAAAATAAATCCTTCGGATCTGCCAGGCTATAATACAAATCCAAACCCTTTCTTTCGTCTCTATCAAGAAACTGATAGTTTCTGTCAAGAAACGGATAACGGATCTCCAGCAGCTCAGAAGAGATTGTAAGGGAAGGCGTCAAGGGGATGGAGGAGGTAGGTCAAAGCCAGCACTAGGAACATGAGCACATACGCTATCCCTTGGTCTGAACTACACAAACTATTTTTAATATTTAAAAAAAAATAAGATTCTATCAACCCTATTCCCAAATAGGATGCCTATGGGCATAAAGACACATATAACCAATCTAAATTTAGAAACCATTCATTTACAGATTCTCTACAAACAACTACAATCTACAAATTCAAATCGAATTCTCGAAAAGTTTGATAAAATAAAAACAACTAGAATCTACAAATTATAATCGAATTCTTGAAAAATTTGATAAAAATATCACAAAATAAGGACACAACTTAAATTGTAGAAAGCTCAGACGCTCTTTGCATAATATGTTTGGGTAATATCTGTATGACTTCTATCCCTTTTCATATATTTTGGATACCTAATAAATTTATATGAAACCAAGATAGATATAATCGAATTTTGTTTCAGGACACAAACAAATCTGGAACATGGATAAGCATTGTTGGGGTCGTCGGAGGCGCAACTGTGATTTTAATTATGGCATTAATCGTCCGACGTTACTTCTTTCAGATTATACACTATCCCTGCACAACAAAGACAAGGTATGCCGTATACATTTTGATTTCGCATTTTAGAGTGTGCCTAAATTTATGTTTAGTTGCCGGGAACATGAGCACGTATGCTATCCCTTGGTTGCTGGGAACATGAGCGAGAGCCTCTACATTGGCGGAAGGTGTGAAGAGATTAATCAAGAGGAAGGCGACAGAGAGCATCAGCACCGTCACAGAGACCGACGAAAAGGCCATCTCTGCTGAAGAATAACAAGAAATGTCGATGACAGGAAACAAGAAAATCAGGAGAGAAAGAAAAGAGGAGCTGGGGCAACGAAGATCCTCACACCGACAGAGCGCAGAAGACCCTCACAATACACACTATGCCATTGGATTGTTGTTGAAACATTTTGACATTCTAATTTTCTGGATTTCCAACTATTTAGTAAGAGATTCGATTGTGGAATAGCGATTTAGTGGGCTTTGGGTCCAGATTTTGAACCAGGGCTCTGATACCATGTGTAAGAACCCGATTCCAACCATTAGAGCCTCAACCTATTATACACTAACAGATCTATTTTCCTGTTAATTTAAAAGTAATAAAAGGAACTCGCTGACCTTCTCACAAATCTTTAAACATTTAACATCTTATCTTTTTATCATAAGCAACATAAATTAAGGTAAGCATTCCATTGATATCAACTTAACAAGAGTAGTTCATGGAAAAATACCTGTTCCGGCGGTTGATGATGATACCTTTGTCTTATAGCTCCAGCTGAACGCTCCTTCTCACCGACCCAATTGGATTTACCTCCCAGCCAACTAGGAACAAATTCCTAGCCCAGGAAACCTCCACAGGTTCCCTAGCCCTCCATGCCCAAGTCTAACCATATATAGTGTGTCCTCAAGAAGAATGTGCAAAACCAGATAACAATACTTTCCTCCTCTCAAACCCAAGAAACCTCCATAGGTTTCCAAGGTCTCCCAAAAATCATAACAAATCCCAACAATCACAACCAACCCCCACAATCATAAGCAAAACCTCCCAAAAAACTCCCCCCTTTCTCCCTTCCCCCTTCCCTTTTTATACCCTCTTTCCCTTCTCCACCTCAACCACCTCTCATTAATGTCATTCACTTCTCACCCATCCCTATAGTTGACTTCTCTTCTCCCAAGTAAGCTAGGAGTACATTTGGAAATGTGAGATGTATATAAAATTGAGAATTCAATGGGAAAGGATCATGTCTTCTCCCAAGTAAATCTGAAAAGTACATTTGGGAATGTGAAAGCAATATATATATATTTATGATAAGATGGAGAAGACTATGTCTTCTCCCAAGTAAATGTGAAGGTACATTGGGGAATGTGAGATGTAATTACATGGAGAGGACCATGTCTTCTCCTTAATGAATGTGAGGGTACATTGGGTAATGTGAAATGAATACATATATTATGAAATAATGGAAGGAGACCATATCCTACCTAATATTCAATTTGAGAAGGTAAGTCGGGAATTTGAATAATGGAAATCATGAATTTTATATCAGACCAATATTTTTCAATATTTTCAAATAATGTAAACATTAACAAAATTTGTAGGATAAGATTTGAGTGGGGCATTACATATTCTTACTAGTCAAAGGTCTCCTATCATCAAAACTGATCTTGCTTTTCATGAATCTGTTGAAGGTGAATCTAGCTCACAAGGTGAGGCAAGGAACTCTAATGCAAAACCTGAAATGCTCAACAAGGAGATAAGAGGTCAACCCCATCAACAACCAAGGAAAGAAATCACTTAAAGAAAATCTTTTACTCCAAACTATGGAAGTGATAGTTAGTTATTTTCTTATATGAATAAGGTTGAGTGTTATGTATGTCATAATCTTGGACATGTTGTAGCAAGATGTAGAAGTAGAATTTTTCAAGACCGTCACACAGAAAGATCATCACATTCCAGGTACTTTAAGGGATATTGTTTTTCTTGCAATATGTTTGGTCACAAAGTCATTGACTGCTATAGAACGAATATGAAATATGTAAGATGTTATGCATGTAATTGATCCGAAATTGATCGAAGACAAACAATAAGGTATTACAGACTCATGTGCATGGATGTGCCTATGTTACTTTATGCAACGGATCAATAAGATTGCGAAATACATAGACACTGAAGCAGTTAGAGAAAACACAATAGACAAAACATATAAACACAACGAGTTTAATAAGAAGTTCACCCAATACTCCTAGGCTACGTATCCTAGTCTAACCATTAGTGGTGGCCTCTCTATTATGTTTTAAAAGTAGAGTTTTTACAACAATGAGCTCAATTTGAGTCTCACTCAACAGATAGAAATCAGCAAGACTGTACTTGGATTCCCCAAGTCTATGGAATACAAAGACTCTCTTTACTGATTCTCGACCTCCTATGGGTCACAATGATATGAGTCCAATTTTAGACTCAATACATGATAGGAATTTACAAAGGAGTTCGCTTAAACCTCTCAAGCCTTCTATTGAGTACACAGACTCTCTAACTCTCTCTGTCTCTGTCTCAATGCTGCCTTTTTGCTTCTACATGTTAGTTTGATTTCTTCTCTTTGTTCTCTGCTCTCAGCTTTCTGCTTCTAACTTACTTGCTAACTTATCTCCTCTTTCTCTGTTAGCTTGTGGCTTTAAAGCCAATCTACTTTCTAAGTATTCATTTCCACTTCCCATCTTTCCGGTTTGCCTGCCTCTGTCCATTTGAATTCCTCTGTTCTCCGTTATCATCATTGTATAATGCCTCACCAGGAGGTGGACACATGTTTCATAACGAACTGAGTGTCAGTTCTCTTGGATTTTTTTGAAACAAATATTTTTACTGTTAACTCCAAGAATGCCTCCGAACACGATCTTCTGCCAACGCATCGTCCACGTCAGACTTCAAATATTATACAACTCTTCCTATTTACCCCATTGAGTCTGGTCATCCATCGGAACTCGTCTCCACCGTTTATTTGGGGCCTCCAGATCCCATGGTCATTGTTCATATCAAGCGAGTAAGTAACATGACGTTTACCCGTCCGATGTGAGTGGTTTTCTCTCTCTTCTGCCAGATGCATGGCACCCATTGTGTGGCATCGAGCGGGACTCGAATGAAACTACTTACCGCTCAAAGCCCTTCCGATAGTCTGCTGGTTTTTGTTGGACCCCGCCTCTGATGGAATCGGCACGATATCCATTTCATTTTATAACTTTTAGGTCTGGGTGCTCAAGGCTTTTCCTTCTTTGAGGGGTAATCACATATCAGAAACCACCCCCGTTTCTCAAAAAGGCCTCCCGTTTTGCTAATTCGCGACAACGCGCGTTACCATGGGCCGACGGTCTGCGCGCTTGACTGAGGGTCCTTGTTGCTCCGTGCTTATCACAAATTGCAACTGTTTCAAGGATATTTCTAATAAGCTCAATCTTTATAAGAATTTGAAACTTTGGCATGAATTTTACAGAGTGCATAAAAACTTAGAGAGTGTTTTAGGATCCAATTCGGATCACAACCTTCCCTCTGAAAAAGCTTTTGGACCACCAAAAGTTGGTTTTTAAGCATCAATCAAGTGAAGGTACAAATTCCTCGCTTGCCCAATTTCTATCCATTTTGCACTGCTTGGTTTTGAAACTTTAAGTCCAATCCTTAGGTACTCAACACCCTCTCTACACGTAGTTCTCACCTTCCTGTCCAGAACTGTATCTTCTTACAACTCATTGAGATATTTAGGCAATAAATCATGAATAGAAGGCAATTGACTCTGCTCTTCGGGATCTTTAATCAATGAAGGTTCAAATAGTATCAAGATGTCTACATTAACAACTGAGCAGATGTGCATGTAAGCTGGCAAATCAAGACGAAAAGCATTCTCACCAATTTTCTCAAGTATCTTGAAAGGTCCATACCTTATTCTTCAGATTCTTACCTTCACCTTGCATTCTATCTTTATTGATATACAGCCAGACTTGATCACCAACTTGGAAAATATGCTCAATCTGATGCTTATCATGCCTTGCCTTATACTTGGCTTGGCTCTTTTCCATATTTTCCTGTACTACCTGGGGAATCTCTTGGATTTGTTCAATGAACTTGGTTTCCTTGTCCACATCACTGTGTCCATCAACCGCTATATCTTTACCAAAGGCAAAATCCAAGGGAGACCTTGGTGTGAAACCAAAATAGGTCTTGAAAGGAGATCTTTGTGTAGAAGAATGTTTATCATGGTTGTAAGCATGTTGCACATAACATAAATGTTCATCCCAAAGCTTGGGATGCTTGCCGCAATAGCCTCTGAGCAACTAGATCACTATCCTGTTGACCACTTCTGTTTGGCCATCTGTTTGTGGATGAAAGGTTGTGCTCTTCTTCAGTCTGGTGTCCATCAATTTCCACAGACTTGACCAAAACTTCCCAACAAATCGGGAATCTTGATTAGATATAATGGAAGTGGGTAATCCAAAATGAACCCATACATGCTGAAAGAACAACGTTTTTGTTTGTTTAGCTATAAGTTGTTTGTTACAATGTATTAAAATACACATTTTGCTGAACCTATCCACAATAACATATAAATAGTCATGACCTTTTCTAGATTTAGGCAGTCCCCCAACAAAGTCCATGGAAACACTTTCCCAAGATGAGAAGGAACTGGTAGTGGAGTGTAAAAGCCTAGTTTTCTATTGCTGGGCTTGCTTTTAGCACACATACATAGTACACCCTCTTACATATCTAGAAACTGTCTCATTCATTTTTGGCCAATAACAAAATCTTTGCAGCTGTGCCACTGTTTTACTTACCCCAAAGTGACCTGATATCAGAGAAGTTTCTGCTTCTCTAATTATCATTACTCTCTCAGTTTGTGGAATGCATAACTTCACACAATGGTATAAGAGTCGGTCATTTACATGATAATCCAATTCTTCTACTCGTTTGCCTTGAATTAAAGTTACATATACATCTTTAAAGTCTATATCTTGCATATTGTTCAATGTAGCTTTCATGTAGCACATAATTATGCTTAAGTATAGTAGATGCATTTATAATGGGTCTAGATAACATATCTGCAACTTTATTGTGTATGCCCTTTTTATATCTGATGACTAAATGAAACTGTTCTAGAAAACCCATCCATCTATAGTGTATTGATTGTTGCAACTTAGTTTGGGAGTGTAGATATTGAAGTGGCTAATGATTAGTATGTATTATTGTCTCTTTGCCCATTAAGTAATGTTTCCACTTTTTCACACTCTGTACTAATGCATACAATTCTTTATCATATGTAGGATAGTTAACTACTGCAAAATTAGTCTTAGAATGATAACATATGGGTTTACTGTGCTGTGTCAACACTGCTCCCATGGCACAGTCACTAGCAACTGTTTGGATCTCAAATGGTATTTGAAGATCAGGCAGTGCTAGTATAGGTGTTGTACTAATATTTTCTTTCAAGGTGTCGAAGGCTTTCTACTGTTTTCCTCCCCACTGAAACACCTTGTTCAATCCACTTAAAGCATGTAAGGGAGCTGCAATTGAGGAAAAGTTAGAAATGAACTTCCTCCAATATTGTGTGTGCTGCTCCTAAGAAGCTTCTAACTTCTATAGCAGATTTGGGTTTAGGGCAGTTTACAATGACTTCCACCTTAGAGGGATCTATCTTCAATTCACCACCCCCTACTATATGACCCAAATAATTTAGAGATGTTCTGCCAAATTCACATTTTGAGAGTTTAACATGAAGTTTTTCTCTTTTCAAAACATCTAATGTCTGCTTAACATGCTTTAAGTATTCTTCCCACATTTTGTAAAAATCAAAATGTCATCCAGATACACAATAACAAAATCATCAAGAAAAGGTCTGAGTACATCATTCATTAATCTCATGAAAGTAGCAAGAGCATTAGTATCCATTGTGCAAGTCTAGCTTGGAGAAATAAACAACTTCCTTCAATTGATCTAAAAGATCATCTATGCGAGAAAGGGGATAATGATTTTTGATTGTTATCTTATTCAGTGCTCGGTAATCAATGCACATTCTCCACGAGCCATCTTTCTTTCTCACCAAAACGATTGGTGACCCACATGGCGATGTGCTAGGCTTGATGAACCCTTTCTCGAGCAACTCCTGCACTTGCTTCTTATTTTCAGCATTCTCTAAAGCAAACAACCTGTACATTCCAATGTTAGGCAATGGAGCATCTTGCTGCAAAATAATATCATGCACTATTTCCTTTTTGGGTGGCAGACCTTTAGGTTCTTGAAACAAGATATCATACTCTGGAACAACCTTTTCTAAATCAACTTGTTGTTAAGCATTACAAGCCTCAAATACATTTGTTTTATCAGGTTTCTTTTCCTTTACAACCATTAGTAACAATTGTTTGCATGAATTTATCATTCGTTTCATCTGCCCTGAGTTTATGAGAGTATAATTATTCTTAAGCTTATGAGCTCTTACAAAGTATTTGATTCCATCTTTAACAAGTAGATACTTGTTCTCAGCTCTACAGAAAATACCTTTTCTGTTATACAAGTAAGGACTTCCTAAAACAATTCCACATATATCCAAAGGAATTATGTCTAATTCAACCTCATCTACAAATGTTGACCCAAAAGAAAACTTGAGTTTGCATTGTCTAGTCACTTGTAGTTGTGCTTTATCATTTAACCATCCTAATGGGTATGGTTTCTTGTGAGGTGTAGTCACTAATCCCAACTTCTTTACAATTTCTTCAGAAATTAAATTTACTTGTGAGCCCCTATCAAACAAAGTATCAATCTTTTGATGTTTGGAAATAACTCGAATATGGAAAAGCTCATGGCTTTTTCTCTCATTTTCTTCATCAATAATAGATTGTGCAGAATTACTAGTAGATGCTTCAGAATTCTTACCTCTTATACCTGTGGCTGCAATATTTGTTTCATCTCCTGAGTCTGACCCCAAATATTTTTGAATAGCTGCAACAGTCTTCTTCTTCTTTCCCTCGAACTTCTTAGGTCTCAGCTCTGGATGCAGAATCCAACAGTGCTCATCATCATGCCCATCCTTCTTACAGTGAGTGCATGAAGACTTGCTCTTTTGTGCAATGTTAGCCTTCCTTGCTTTCCATTTATGTTTTATTTTCTCCTTATTCTTGCTTGCAGTGGGTTGGGATGATCCCCCACTTCTGGACTTCCATTCTTTCCTCTAGCTTCTAGATGAGTAGCTTGAACAAATACCTCATCTATACTAGTGGGATTAAACATGAGGATAGTGTGCCTCATGTAGTTGTGTAGACCACTAATGTACTTCAACAGAGTCTCAGTTGAGTCTAATGAGATTCATAGAATCAATGCTCTCTTCCTAAATTCTTGGGTGTAACCTTGTACACTTTTCCCTTCAACTGTCGAAGAGTTTGCCAGCTCATCATGGCTTTCTGTATCTAGGCCAATAGATAAAACTGTTTTTTTATTGCGGAAACAAATTCACTCCAGACAGAAATGGTCTTACCATGTCTTTTCATGTCAGCTTGGGTCCTGCCTTCCAACCAAAACAAGGCAATGCCTCCAACACGTAGGCTTACCAGCTGAATTTTGCTCTTGTCTGAATCAATACTCTACACTCTACAATAAACATCAATTTGTCTAATCCAATTATCCAACTTTTTCGCATTCAAATCTCCATCATATATAGGTAAATCAAATTTAACATATAGTTTAATCAAAGATGCCTTCCTTTTATGTTCAGGGCTATTAGGAGGTGTGAGAAAGCTTTCTTCTTTCCCTTTGCCTTTTGAGTGGTCATGGAGGAGAGACTCATCTTCTCCTTTGTCTCGTTTGGAGCCTGATGAATCTTCATCTTTATGTATTCTAAAGTCCTTATACATTTCCTCTACCATGGACCTTAGGGCCAGGAAACTATCTAAGAATTGAGGGTCTGGCCCTACAGAACCTTCCTCTGACATTGTCTTCTGAGGATAGACTCTCCCAATTTCAGGATTAGTTTCGACCAACTCTCCTTCTCCTAATTTGAGCTTTGATCTAATTAGCGTTCAACAGCTAATTCCAACACAAGTTTGTCTAACCTTAACAACCTAGAGCTCTGATACCACTTGATCTGAAAATCACTTGTGAGTGACCTCAGTTAATTAATTAATTAATGAAGGTATTACAGACTCATGTGCTGGTGTGTGTCTATGTTATCTAGGCAACAGATCAATCAGATTGTAAAATACACAGACACTAGAAAATGGAAAATAGTAAGAAAAACACAGCAAACAAAACAGAACACAACAAATTAATAAGGAGTTCACCCAATCCTCCTGGGCTATGTCTCTGGTCCAGCTTTTCAGTGGTGGCCTTCTTTTATTGTGTCTTTAGCATATTTTTTACAATGAGGAGCTCAATCCGAGTCTCCTTAAACAGATGATGCTTAGTAGGGTGGTTCTTGGATTCCCCAAGCCACTAGAGTGCACAGACTCTTCCTTACCAAGTCTCGACCTCAACTGGTCTGAATGGGATAAGTCCAATTTGGTACTCAGTTCCCGACAGATATCCTCACAGGGATTGCTTGAACCTCTCAAGCCTCCTGTCTGCTTGATGTTGCCTCAGCTCTACAGGTCTGCTCGGCTCTCTGTGTCTGCTTCTATCTCTTTTGTCTCCTTCTTCACTATTCTCTTCTTTCTTACAATAACTCTTGATGTTCTCTGTCTGCGCGTTCATGGCTTAAAGCCAATACGTCCTTGACTGTTCGCTTCCTCTTCCGCCTCTTCGGATCGCCTGTTGTTGTTCGCTTGGAATTCCTTGCCTTTGTGTCATCGCCACTGTGTAACATCTCACAGGGAAGTGGCCACCTGTCCTTTCACGAACTGCGCCAGCTCTTCCTCAAATGGTTCGGTGTTTTGGTTACTCTGTGTAATGACTCATCCGCCAACTCAGCGGTCAAATCAGACTTCAAATGTTTATATGTCATCACTTATTTCTCCCTCCGAATTTGGTTTCCCATCGGGTTCAATCTCCGTTGTTAGATCTGGAGCCCCCAGATCCTACGGTGTTCGCTCTTATCGTGCGGTTGACTTGCTCAGACATTAGCCCGTGATGAGAGGTGGTTTTCTCTCTCATCCGCCGGACACGCGTCGTTTGTTGTATGGCATCGCTGGGTCTCCTAACAATTCCACTTACCACCCAACATGTCTCCGATATTCTGCCGGTTTTGGGGCGCAAGACCTGCCTTTCGCTTTAGCGCTTTTCCCACGGTTTTCAGCTTTTCCTTGTGACCGAGCGCTCAGAGCCTTTTGATTTCAAGTGGTTTTTCCCAACGATGCGAGATTAGTGATTAGCGCTAATTGTGCATCAAAAACGACCTCCATTTTCTGATCTGGACTTCCTAACTGCTAATTTTTGTCCTGCACGGTCTCCATGGGCCTCGGTTAGTGTGCTTTGACTGAGGTCCTCGTCGTTCCTTGCTGGCTACAAACTGCCACTGTCCAGAGGTCCTTCCTGATAGCTCATTGTTCACAAGTTTTTGAAGTCTGTCATGATTTGATACAGTCATATAACTTTGAAATTTTCATGGATCCAATTCGGATCAAATAGTAAATTTGAGTCAAAGGAACTTAGCTCAAGTGGCATGGTTCATGATTTGTTATACATATATATAACAAATTCAAATCTCTTTTCTGAGAAAAGAATTCAACCTCGCTCTCGGTCTAAGGCCTAGATTGAAATTGTCGGTACCAAGCCTACCGAGGGATTGGGCTAGAGTGAAGTTGTTGCTACTAGGTCAACCCATTGGTATACTCACTTAAGATTTCATAAGGCTCAAAGAAAATACAACAATATTCATAGGCATGAAGCCATCACAACAAAAAAAATTAGCCATTGTAGCTTGTCATTTCACTAGCAGTGATTTGAACAAAGGTGAGGAAGATAATAACTTTTTAATATGGATATTTTCACAGCTAAGAATTTTATATTGATAAAGACTTTTGGAAAGTAACTGTCTCTCTCTCTATTTAAATAGTTATAATATTTATTTATTTATATAATGAAATTACAAATTTAGATTTCTATATAAGATAGTAAATTTGAGGCCCAAGTAGTGTGGCTTCAAGTCTCCGGAGATATGTTGGCCTTCTGGCATTTTTGAAATATTGGTTCTTAATGAAATTACATATATATTGGAAAACTGGGATTGTTGTTAAGAATTATTTACCTCTCTGTTTGGTTAGTTGGATTGTATGGTGCTTGATTATATGAAAAATCTATGTAAATTTGCATGTAATGTAATTTTGTTTGTATGATGAAATTTTGATTAAAATGATTCTCTCAAGGAAAATAATAAAAACATATACATAGTGAAATTAAATATATATTTGTCCCAATAATAATAATTGTTTTAAATAAATTAAATTAATATAAAATTAAGAAATTAGATTTAAAATAATAATAAAAAACTCATATATATAATAAATTATTTTAAAATTCTCCCGGATGCGGGTGATTAATCACGCTGGTACAGCGCAGCAAATCTGGGCTGGCAAGTGGCGCGGCCACATGGCCACCCATGCTTCCAGCCAAAAGCCCACCGCCATAATTAATGGCGTTTTAATGATGTGTGAAAGCCGAGGAAACCTCACTTTGATCCATAAGATGGCGATTTCAGACCGCCTTCCCCCTGTTACGCCTCCTTTGAACTGTAGCTGCCTCCCCGTTGCTGCAGAGCCGAGCTCGCGCACGACAACGGGAAGAAGGTGTCTGACCCTCTGCTGTTTTGAAATGGTTGAAGGTGCCCACTTCTTGCATAATCTACTTTGCTGCTTCAGAATTGCTGCTTCGGCCCTGAATTCTGCTTTTGAACATCGAATTCCTCTAAGCATGCTGCAGACGCTCGTCAACCTCCTAAAGCCTCTATGCTGACGATGCAACCCTGCCATTCTACCCAGTTCCAGTTTCGTTGCATGTTGGAGCGCCCGTGCATTATTGCTACCATTTATGTTGCTTTCAAAGAGGAGCCACAGAGCTCTATCATCCTGGCTCACATCATTCAGGAAAGGACCGACACTAACAGAAGGAAAACTCCTGGTAGCAGCTCTGGGACTCGCTGAACACATGGTGAAGCTCTGAACTGAACAGACATAGCTCTGAGACACAATACTCTAGGTGGATATATGAATATAGAAGCAACGACAAGCGAGAAACAGCACAACATAGATGACTTAAAGGCTTACAAGTGTCTAATTGTGGAGGAACCTCTGCCACCTAATGACACCTAGTAGGCCAAGGTTTATTTCAGGTTTCTTTGAGCACCCAGTCACCAACTTAGGGGTGTTTTCTGATGTTTGTTGTTCAAATTGTTGTCAATTTTTTTATTTTGTTCAAAAAACTTTTCCACAATGCTATTACAGGCTGGTTCCCCTACGTGGGCAGCACACTTCTCGCGTTTTAGACTGGTTTCCCCAATGAGGGCGGTTATTTTCAGTTATTGTTTGTTAGAACATGGTAAAATCTGAGACAGGTTCTAGAGAGGTCGGTGCCTCCATGTATTATTTTTTGTTACATTAATAGAATTAGTCATATTTAGGAAAAAAATAAATAAATATTTAAAATTTTATAATATTTATTTAAAATAACTTATAATTGATTAATTATACTATTATGTTTGTTTGGTTTTTGTTATATGTATAAAATATTTGTACTAAGTAGATCCACTCAAAGGGATCACTTCCCGTTGGTTCAAACAAAAACGGAGCCTAACCTTGAGAGTATTGAAAGAATTGCACCCGTGACCTCTCAATAACAAAGGTGCTTTGGACTCAAGCAATTGAGCTAACTCTCAGAGCTAATTATACTAGTATGTTCAAATCTTCAACAATAAATTTAAAATACAAAATATCATAAAATTATAATTAAGTAATATAATTATAATGGATGTATAAAAAAAATCTAATAATAATAACTAATACATGGTAGGAGGAAAAAAACAACTTACAAAAATAATATTATATATGCCAACTAGTCATATAAAATATATAATGTGTAGTACAACTATTAGATATTTTCGTTGTTTGGGATATATAATATATATTATATATATTTTTTTCCCAATCAATTTTGCCCAAATTCTGGTATGGATTTCTTGAAATTATAAGTTGTAATTTTATAATCTGCAGAGTTCAATTGTTTGGGAGGTTTCTCAAGGGAATACACTTGTGCATTAAAAAAATGAATTTTAAACAATAAAATTCACAATCTTGCCAAAAATTGTATCATCGAATTCCGACAAAAAGGAAAAAAATGTCTAATAGTTAGACTACACCTTATTTTAATTTTTATCAAAGTAGAAAGTATCCAATACCAACAACAAAAGTTCTAAGTTAGTCCTAAAAAGGTCCCATTTCAAGATCGAGCATCATTTTTTTTTCCTTTTTCTTCTTCATAAAACATTGCTACACACACACACAGACCTTAGGAATTCAATGGCATGTTCTTTCCTACTCCATTTTTCCTTTTCTCTCTAACTTTCATCCTTTTGAGTTACCTCGTGAGTGATCAACACCATCCAATTCATTTTCTTGAGTAGGCTTGACTTGAGATATCTTTCTAAACGAGACTAATCACCATCCTCCATCCTTGTATCTTCCCTAGGACATTGGCCTTGCTTGTAGTATCTTCTAGACCATGGGGATATGTTCACTCCCTCAATCATCGCTCCAACATCTCCTTCCTCAAGCCTTTTCCTTATACCTTCACCGATCCTACCCTATTGTCATGTCGCTCTTCATTGATTGTTCTCTATTTTTCATTCTTTTCTTTCTTTTGTCACTTCTCTCTTGCCCTTGCCAACTTTGGATTGTTGTCACCTCTTGCATTGGTTAGTGTTTCTTCAACATCATCACCTTTGGGGCCTTCACAATATTCTAATTGTACTAGTGTATGTTGCCTCTCACCTTTAATGCCTTCACTAATTCTACCATGTTATTGTTGCCTTCTTTCTTTTCTCTCCTCAATTTCATTCACTTGCTATGTTTTATTGGGATTTAGTGTATGTACCTTCACCCTACTCAAGGGAAGCCTTTAATGTTTATATTGCAAGGACAATTTGCTTCAATGATGAAATTACCATGCTCACATATTTGGCATGCCTCAATTAGGTCCCACATCATCAACAACTATGCTCAAGTAAGTGTTGTTATCATTCTCTTACCCTCTCTCGTTTCATATCTTTTGGTGTTTACTTTCATAGTCTGGTTGCTACTTTATTTTCATGGTAACTAGACTTACATCTTACATGATTATTTAGTTGTTGTTTTTCTATTAAAGTAGTTAGATTTGTTTGTCTCCTCTTTAGACATTTTGTATGTGACATGTGTATTTGCTTATTTCTCTTTCTTCTCTATATCTTCTCTATGTTTTTTTTATCGTATCACCTATAACCTTAGTAGCTTTATTTTTTGTCAATTATCAAGGTATGCAAGTCTTCATACACATGTTGGGAGTTATGACCCAACCTGTAGAGAATTTCCTTATGATGTCAGGGCATTATCTTACACTACATACATAGATAAGTACCTTACATTCATGCATCATTGGTTTTCCCTTGCCAATGGCTTTGTTTTCTCTCTCTTATATCACTTTTTTGTATTCTCCTCCTTCCTTGTGACTTGCTAGTACCCCACATTATGGATAACAATACTTGCAATTAAAAAAATATGTAACGTATAATATGTAACATAATGCATATATTTCACATGTCCCTAAACATTTGGAATTACAAGGTATGCCCTCTTTATGTGATTTTGCCATGCAAATTCACCCCACTAATGACACTGATATGTCTTGTTCTTCATACAAGATTTCTTCTATTTTTATTACTCTCTTTTAAGTCACCCTGAGATGTCCAACACTTCAATAGGACCCAATATAACCTCATGTCTTGTCTTTAGACTTTGGTTCATGGTTTGACTCTATTAAAGCCTTTGAGGCGCCCTTTTGGGATTCCCTCCTGGTTGGAATATGTATTTTTGGGCTTTGTGCCCTTGATCTAGTTTACACTAATTGAAATATTATTTTGAGTCTTCAAAAATATATTTAAGCACACTTAATAAGTTGTTCATTAGGTTAAACATTTCTTGCACCCTTACACTTTTCTTGGTGCTCACTAAACAATGGCTTTCATAGGATATGTTACAAATGTAAAAACTTGCAATACACTTTTGACAGAGGGCATACTTTTCCCAAAAGTGAATCTAATTTCACTTACACCTTGAGTTTCTTTCCTAACCTATTTATATCTCTCCTATTTGAGAATTCTTTCTTAAACTCTTCAATTATTCAATCTTATTAGTGTTATATTGCAAAAACACTTCCATAACGATGTTGAACCTTGATATAATTCCTAAACTCCTCCATGCATTTGTGTTGCTTGTTCTCTTCATCTCTAACACCCCCACAAGGATCTATCTCTTCCTTTGTGTTTTTTTTTTTTTTTACTTTAAAGACTTGTTGTATGTCTGGTTCTAGCACATATCTATTAGCGTTATCCCCTCGCGTGCCTTCAAAAAATTGTCCCTCCTACCTCAAGAGCTTCCGCAATAACAAGGGTAAAGGAAATATCACCTTTTATAAGCACATATTAAGTCACCATCTAATGCTCATTAGTTTATTGTTTTATATAGTATGTTTAGTGTGTTATATGCGTTATATTGGAGATTAAGATCAAATTTGTGTATAAAAAAGTGTAGCAACATGTGTAGGCCCATTCATGAGGGGAAACACTATGTTGTAGGTTTATCACATCACTCATCCTTAATGTAAATGGATTTAACACCTACAACAATGCTTTTCTTTATTTCTCGATTTCCCCTTCTTTACAATGAAGTCAACTAGCTCAAAAAAAACCATAAATTGACTTGAGCTTTTTTGTTCTTTATTAATTAGCCTAATTAAAATACCTTAATTAACCAATAATTCTAAATAACCTAATCAATTCTAAATTCCTAATTAACCTAATAACACTCCCTATCTATTTCTTAACTTCCTATTCTTATAAAATGTTTTTATTTGAATTAAAAATTAAGCCAACACTCCTTAATGATAGTTTAATACCTCACGGTAGTGTTTAGACAATCTTTTGAAAAGTACCAATCTCAACTTCATTAATAAGAAAAGCTTCCATCACTAAAAATATTTGCAAATACTAAATATTTCCTATTAAAACCCCACATTATTAATCCATGAAAAATAATGAAACCTTTTTTTCATTGAAAGTATTTGAAAGATTCGTGAATTAAAAATCCACATTATTAATCCATGAAAAACAATGAAACCTTTTTTTTCATTGAAAGTATTTGAAAGGTTCGTTTATTACTTCTTCAAGTCCATACCATTAATCCAACCAATTAATGATAAAAAAACACAATGTATTCTACAAATCTCTCATCTCTCAATTATTATACAATGTATTCTACAAATCTCTCATCTCTCATTTGTTTCACAATGTTAGACCTTTAGATGGTTTATCGTTGTCTGTGATTCCTCAAACAAATCATTCACCATAATGGAAAAATAATTTTAGATTAACCAAAGTATTGTCTTGAAGTTTTCACTAGGCCATGGGACACCCTTACTTTATAGGTAATTTATCTTTAATTATTATAGTGTGGATTTTATCTAATTAATTCAAAAATGTAAATATCTTAAATATATTAAGAGATCAATTTAGATTTATTTTAATTTTGAATTTATTAAATGTTGAGGGGATAAATTTTTGAAGTGCAAATTTATTTTAGAATGTAAAATTTAAAGAATTGTCTGCACCTTAAAAGATTTGATCCCTCTTAGTGCTTGATAAATCCAAGGTTAAGATGATGAAGGATTTCAACTTTGACATAGGCCTTGCCAACTCCCTGTATCGTATGTTTTGATGGGAAGTTCTAAATAAGTGAGAAAAAAGAAAAGAAAAAAACAATGTCTAATTATTTTAAGTTTTGGATCTATTTTATTATTTCAAACCTATATAAGTCCAACAAGTAGAGTTTTGCAACCATATAAACCATGCACATGTCCATAATCCAGGAAATGGAGATTTTTTGTAGTACAATTGGATTTTGGGAGTCACTTCTAATTCCAGGAATGTTGAAACAATTGCATGGATTTAACCTAGCAAATGCAATTCGTCTAATGCATGATCATGTATACTATTGTCAATATGGAACAAAGGCAACACCATGTTAGCCCTCTCCAACATTTGTTTGCTACATACTCATAAAACAAACTACAATTCAATTGGTTGTTTGTTCTTTTTAGGAAAAACAACAACCACAAGTTGTCTTCCACCATCTTAAAAATTCCTTCAAGCACAAATAGTGGGATCTTATTCTTCAACTTGAGAATGTTATACTTAATATAGATATCATGATGATTGTGATCATGGGTGGAGAGAAATATAAGAGTTCCCCATCATTATGAGAGCAAAATTCTTGGAGTAATGGTTGTTGTTGGTTGGAATTGGTGAGTGATAAAAGCACCCAATCTCTGTTAAAATCCTTTCTAACATTACATGTATGTCAATTCTCAATTGCAAGTCTTTAGCCATGAATTTGACTTTGTCCATTTTCCTAGTTGAATCTTTATCAACTCATAACTCATAATAACAATTTAGTAAATCAACTTTAAATTTATTATAAAACTAACTTGTATTTTTTTAATATATGTATATAAAAAAGTAAAATTACACCAACATCTTCCTTATAATAGATTGTAAAGTGTCTCTCAAACATTAAAACACGCTAAATTTGTTAAGAAATATCAAACTTCATTTCCTAATAAGTTTCCAATTTCACATATATAATGTTTTAAAGCATGTTCTATGTATTCTTTTTGGTTGAGAAATCTGGTCATATTCCATAAACCAAGTATCATTATAGTGTTTTCGCAAAAAAGGCATGGTCATGGGATGACTTCAATTTAAATGTAGCTTGTTTCTTATGATTATATAGTTTACATTAAAAAATGTGAATATGCTAAATTTCATGAGTATCAAATTTTGTTGTTTATTTCACATGCATTTTAGAATTTTAAATTATTTTTAAAATGTTTTATTTTGTTAAGGGAACATTATATTTCTTAATTCTTGATAAGGTAATATGGACATGCAAATAGCTCAATTTGGTTTGATGCTTGACCTTGGTTAAAGTTTTGCCATCGAACTTTTATTTAGAAAGTTGTTATTCTAATTGAAATGTTGATTAACCCATTGGGTGCAAACAATTAGAGAGTTGGTTGCTTAATCAATAGAGGTGCCCACCCAAGAGGAAGAGCATTGGACACTCAACCCTTGAAGCTTGGGAACATATGATGTATACTTTAGAGTTTGGATCCTTAATTTAACGATGCTTGGGTGAAGGGGTATACTTTATGGAGGTTTGTGAATGGACCTAGACAAATATGTTGAGGGGGAGCATTAGAGCTTAGTGGCCACAATAATACACATTAGAGGGCATGTGGTATGTAGTTAGAAGAGATTCTCCTTGCATGAGGAAATTTAGAGTGTGCAATATCTTGGAGAAGGGCCATCAAGCCCAAGTCCATGACTTGGAAGGCATTTCACTTTTGGTGATGGATAAAACTTAGTTTATCACATGCATCCTTGTATTCCATAGTGCTCCATGTGGAGTTGCCTTGTCGGTTGCTTTTTTTTTAGTACGAAAAAAGTAAGATTATATATTGATAACTCAATAATAGGAATATATAATGATATTCAAAAAGTCCCACATCATAAGAGTTCCATCAGTGGAGATGCCTTCTCAACAATCCATCCAAATATTGCCCAATACAAACATAAAAGGAGAAATAAACAGTCCATAGTCCTCATACAGATCCAGAGTAATAAACTAGAATGTTAAGGTTGTATGCAATTCAGTATCAAAAAGAAATAGAAAGCATTTAGCAAGTCAACTGCTTCTTCTAGTCGGTTGTACAGTATGATATAACAACATGTCCATCCTTCCGGATGAATTGAAAGCAAAACAATTATAAGACAAGTAGAGATACAAAAAATTATACAAAAAAGAAGAGGGGATGAAGAAACTAGCCGTGTAGTGGAAAGTCTCCCATGTCAATGACTTTCTGATCCAAAATAATTTCTAAGTGCATTTTTCCAGTGTTACCATTCAAGCCCCTCTTTGATAGTTCATATGCATCCATATTTTGTTCCCTGCCAATATCCCTGATAGTGGAGTTTCTGTGTTGATTCCAAAGTAGTTTATTTCTCCTCATCCAACTATGTAATAATGGGTTGGTGATGTTTGCATTGCCCATTAATTGATCAATTATAATTTTTGAATCCCCATGGATATGAATAAGAGGGATATCAAGGAAATTTGAAAACATAGGAGGCCCCATAAGGCCATAGCTTTAGCCTTTGTGTTAGTGCCCCTACCTCCATGTCAGAATGTTATGTATGTAAGTGCCTCTGAGATGGCAAGCCAAAACCCGCAACCACATGTGTGCCATTGAGCAGCACCATCAAAAAAACCTACAAGGTATTCCATCTAAAGTTCAGTGCTTTTTTGACGAGGTGTTTTGGAGCGAATGTCATTGGATGTATGCAGTGTGTGGCTGATTAAAACATTTTCAATGATCTTATAAAAATTTCCAGTGCAATTCTGAAAGATGCATCTGTTCCTCCACTTCCAAATTTCCCAAAAGAGAATAAGCAGAATGATTCTCCAGATAGATTTTTATGAGCTCCACCACCGTAAACAATCTACAATGCCTACATGTTGAATGCATGGAAAACCAATATATGAAGAAAGTATTTTCTATACATTAATTGTATGTTGACATGTAAGGAAGATATGACTATTATTTTCCGATTCCTCTTTGTAGATAAGACAGACGCCAGGTCCTTGCCATTGTCTCTTTTGCAAGTTTTCCCAAGTAAGATTTTTATTATGGAAAATTAACTAGGTAAATAGAATGATTTTGTTTGGGATATTAGTTTTCCAAAAAGCAAATAAAACATGTTTCTAGGTAAGTTGTGTATCCTCGAAACAGAGAGTGAGGTATATATCTACAATTTTGATGTTTCATTCTTCATCTTCCCCGACCAAATTAATTTGTTATGATTGTCAGCGTGGCAAATCCCGAGTTGTTTCATCTCAGCAACAATGCGGTCCCATTCCAAGACCCAGTGCCCAGATAGACCCAATTCCTGCGCATTCTTCCAGATTGGGTATGGACCCCTCCAGAGTGAAATGGCTTGACACCAGAAGTATATGCCTCTTCTATTAAGAGAATTTAAGAGCTACTCCGGAATCATATCCATATTTCCAACTCCCACAATGTGATCAATGCCTATGAGAATGTTGTGGCCACAACCAATGTTCCAAGCCAGGTGTTGTCGGAAGATCTTTTTGAATTTTTTGAAACTGAGCAAGATAGCTGATCCATTTGAGACCCCAATGGAACCTCTTCAGAACCAGTATATAAAATCAAGATTCTTTAAATATTTTTGTTTGATGACCAGACTCCATGCTCCCGTCCCCAAAATACCTCTCCATAGTGACTTGATTAATAATGCCCATCCAAAACGACGGACGTCAAGAACACCCCACCCCCCGATGACCTTTAGCAGAGTGATCTTGGATAATTTAGACAAGTGAAATTTCTTATGTTCATGAATACCCCCCCAAATAAAATTAGCCATAACACGGTTGAGTGAGTGAATGATGGCAACAGGAATATGATACAGATGGGCCAAGTATACCCCAAGTTGATTAAGGACAGCTTGTGTAAGGATGACACGGCCTCCCAGGGATAGATTCCTATATTCCCACCAAGGGATCTTCTTGAAAAATCTATCTATAAGCCAAAGCTAATCGACATTCCTATAATTGCAGAGTTTGATATGGCTTCATGCCATGACCCATCAACTCAACTTCAATTCCAAACAAATTTTTTGTATATGCAACTATGTCCAATTCACAATTCCCATGATAAATAATATATTTGTGAGCATTCATATACAAACCAGTAGCATTTGCAAATTTCTTGAAAATATGGAGAAGGCATAACCATGAAAAACGTTTCAACATACCCATAATGAGCACATCATCGACAAAGAAACTAGGTGATATGTTGATGTTGCAGCCCATCTTCAGAGCCTGGAAATGATCTCGTTCCACCACTTTTGAAATATGCAGGCTCAAACCGTCCATAGCCAGGATAAATAACAACAATAACAAAGAACAACCTTGTCTCAGACCACGCCCTGCCCGGAAGAAATTTGTGGGGTATCCATTAATGATCACATAATAATCAACATTTATCACACACGCCATAACCCACTCTGCACATTTGAGATGTAGGCCTATTTTGAATTGGACTAGCCTAAGGTAACCCCAATCCAAGCAGTTGAAAGCCTTCTTCAGATCAACTTGCAGGATGGTTGCATTTAGATTTTTTGTATGTATCGAATGCAAGCATTCTTGTTCATTTGCAAGGACGTCATGTATTTGTCTGCCTTGTAGAAACCCATGTTGTTCAGAAGATATATGGCGCGAAAGAGTACTTCGCAGATGCCCGGAAATGGTTTTTGAGATAACTTTGTAGATGAAGTTGCACAACGAAATTGGTCTGTAGTCCTCAAAACAGGTAGGAGGATATCGCTTCGGGATAAGGGCAATATAAGTAGATTTAATGTGATGGTGTACATACCCAGAAAGTCTAGACTCCTCCACCATTTGTAGAAGTTATTTTTTGAAAAGACCAAAGAAATGCGTGAACATCTCCATGGTCCATCCATCCGGTCCCGGACTTTTATCGCCCTTGAAAGATTTAAAGACAGTGAGTAATTCCTCCTCAATGATGCTTCTGTATAGTACATCATTTGATTCTTTGTCAAACATAGTCGGATAGTGCTGAATCCCCCATATGAGATCTTCGGCATCAATGTTTTCGCTGCACTCATATGCCGCTTTGAAATGTGTGGTCGCAACTTTAGAGATTTCTTCCTGTGACTAGATATGATTTCCCTCAACATCTTGAATCCCCCATATAGAATTTGTATTATGTGGTTTGCATAACAATGGAAAAATTTTGTATTTTTGTCTCCCTCTTTAATCCAAATAGCCCAGCTCTTAAGGCACCAAGAAGCTTCTTCAAAGTTTAAGAGTCATTTCCTTTTTAATTCCAACTCCAGAATGTGTGAGCAGGTAGCATCTAGAAGATTGTTCGTGGCCATCAACAGGAGGAGGAGGTCTAGCTTACTTTGAATGTCTCTTTTTTCATGGATTGATTTTTTCTCTTTTGCCAATTTTTCACTTCCCTACAAAGAGTCTCTAGTTTGTCTATTATATGATCCATAGGGGAGGATTTAATATCCCCCACTTGGTGCCATGTATCCCTCACCAGAGTGTTAAATTCCGGATCATCTAGCCATGTTCTGTTAAATTTAAATGGCATACCCAGGCGCACCATCAACTTCTTCCAAACAAGTGTAATAGGCCTGTGATCTGATAAGAAATTTTTGATCATTTTCGTCTGCAAGTCTCCAAAACGAGCAATCAACTGTTCATGCATTATAAAACGATCCAGTCTCTTGGTGACATATGCCTCACTAGTGCGTCCATTGTCCCAAGTGGGGGCCATTTCCTCCGGGAAAATATCCACAAAGTTGTGTACTAGAAGAGCATCATGAAACATCCCCACCAAAGGGTCAATCCTTCTAGACTGTCCCCAAACTTCTTCCAAAGCAATGGTGCAGTTTAGATCACCAACAATGATGAGGGAGGCTAGCTCCATTAAACCAGAAGAAAACAAACGGTTCCAGAAAATAGTACTATCTCTGTGAGGAGCATAGGTGTTTAAAATATGAATGTGACTGCCCATTCCTCGGACATGTCCTTCAAGGAGAATGCCCGCAAAACATCTATATGCTTTAAAAATGACCCATCTAGGGTCCAAAATTTCCACTAACCACCAGAGAGCCCCACAGCCGCAATCGCAGATATATGCCATTCTGGGAGCATTTTCTTGAAATATTGTACAACCCATGGAACAAAGTGCATGGATTCTTGTAAAAGAATGATATAAGGGTGAAGAGAGGAGAAGAGACTCTTGAGGACCCGATATTTCAGGGTAGCCCCAAACCTCGTATGTTTAATGACAGAATGAAAGTCATGGAAACACTTACTCGGGCAATTGGGCTCTAAGGGCCTGTGAGGGGGGAATGTCAACAATAGGCACATCAACCAAAAAACGGTCCATAGGGGAGGAAGGAGGAATAGGCCTAGGATGTCCTCTGAAATGTCGGATTCCACGATTTTGTTTCCGCCAGACAATGATGTTACCAACAAAAGTAGGGCTGGTGTGGGGGGTAGGAGAGCCACATGGCTTGTGGATGGTAAGGGTCTGCAAGTCCAATGATTTTCTATTGCACAGAAAGTCCAGGTCACTACCCACTGAGTTGGTAGGTGAGTCCAGTGGCGAGTTGGTCGAAGTGACACTTGTCCTAGGTCCCTTGTTCTGGTTAGCAAAAATGGAAGGTGACGAAGATGGAACGTACGTGATTTGGGTGGTGGAGGGTGTAGTGCCCACTTTAGTTTCCTGACCTTAATATGACATTATCTTAGACACTTTATTCTTTGAGGACCTCAGGTTGAGGATCCGGATGCATGACACTATTATTAGCGATTGAGATATTCATGGTTATGATGTTTATAAATGCTTTCCTTTGATATTATGGTAGCATGAATGGTTATGTATCTTATCTATCAGTATACCAATGATTGCAACATTAAATAGCTAAAACATGTATGCGCTCTACTAAAAATATAATGATGATAAATTTGATAGATCAGTATATTTCTATGATGTTACGATGTTGATGACTTAATAAACATGTATGTTTCCATTGATGATTAATGATGATAGCCATGATGGAGGTATCCCCTATATTAGCTACTTACATTAGTTCTGGTTCACAATGAACGGTGATGTGAATGACCAGGTGATGGTAATTAATGCTATTATGATAATGACTAACACTGAAAAACCTGGTTATTGATTATTATTGAGTATGGCAGGAAAACCACCAGAGGCACTCGCACATGACGATTTGACGACACCTGGTTTGATGAAAATATATATTATTTTATCTTTGAAATTCTAATCGATTTTGAAACCTGTTATATATGGTTATCTATATTCTGATGATATGTTAATGGTTGCAGGCACAGATGAGTTTCTTGGCCGAATGACTCACATATGGGTGATGGGGTTGTACAGGTGGATGGAACTACATGGGAGGGGTGGGACAGAGTTCCTGATCTCACCCACTAGCACTCCCGCCGTGACTTGGGCTGGAAGAGTTGAAACCCCTTCGCCTTGAAGATCACGATGC